>CM065719.1:7849886-7854886 GCA_033310375.1 Conus canariensis
TCCTTCATGAGTTCGGAGAAAGTCAACACCAGTTTGTACCATCACACAGTGTGCACCAAAGATTAATGTGGAGGAAAATATTGTAGTATCTAACGCCCTAGTCACATCAGGGCCAAGAGCTGTTTATGACCAGGTTTCAACTGATTGCATAAAAAAGAAATCAGTAAATGCTCTCCAGATTCGTTGAAAAAAAAAAAAAGAAAGAAAGAAAGAGAGGAAGACTTGTGAATTGTAACTTATGACTTTCATCACTCGTGAAGGTCCGTATTCGCTCGACATGTCAAAATCGATCGTAGACCGGTTATTTCGCATGCGCAATAATCAGCGTTGATCTCACCGAGTGAAAGTAGTCGGCAAAAAGTCGGAGACACTCGTAAACCACTCGTGAGGAGGACGCTGTCAGTTATCAAGCGACACACGACCGGTCTGGACCAGTTGCCACAAGACAGTAGATGTTGCCCATCACACTATCCGCCTTCATGATTATTCTGGGAGGAGCGTGAGAAGGACGTTCCTAAACCTTGCAGGCTCTACTGTCATGAGCTTGAAGACGTTTCCTTCAGGATCTCTGGCCGGGTCCTGCGTGAGCTTGTGACAGAGGCATGCTGAGGTCTCCTGGTCAACCAGAGTCACACACGGTACTTTCCCCTTCCCCGTCAGTCACACACGGTACTCTCCCCTTCCCCGTCAGTCACACACGGTACTTTCCCCTTCCCCGTCAGTCTCACACGGACTCTCCCTTTCCCCGTCAGTCTCACACGGTACTTTCCCCTTCCCCGTCAGTCTCACACGGTACTTTCCCCCTCCCCGTCAGTCTCACATGGTACTTTCCCTTTCCCCGTCAGTCACACACGGTACTTTCCCCTTCAGTCTCACACGGTACTTTCCCCTTCCCCGTCAGTCTCACACGGTACTTTCCCCTTCCCCGTCAGTCTCACACGGTACTTTCCCCTTCCCCGTCAGTCACACACGGTACTTTCCCCTTTCCCGTCAGTCACACACGGTACTTTCCCCTTTCCCGTCAGTCACACACGGTACTTTCCCTTTCCCCGTCAGTCACACACGGTACTGTCCCCTTCCCCGTCAGTCACACACGGTACTTTCCCCTTTCCCGTCAGTCACACACGGTACTTTCCCCTTTCCCGTCAGTCACACACGGTACTTTCCCTTTCCCCGTCAGTCACACACGGTACTGTCCCCTTCCCCGTCAGTCACACACAATACTTTCCCCTTTCCCGTCAGTCACACACGGTACTTTCCCTTTCCCCGTCAGTCACACACGGTACTTTCCCTTTCCCCGTCAGTCACACACGGTACTGTCCCCTTCCCCGTCAGTCACACACAATACTTTCCCCTTCCCCGTCAGTCACACACATACTTTCCTTCCCGTCAGTCACACACAATACTTCCCCTTCCCCGTCAGTCACACACGGTACTGTCCCCTTCCCCGTCAGTCACACACAATACTTTCCCCTTCCCCGTCAGTCACACACGGTACTGTCCCTTCCCCGTCAGTCACACACAATACTTTCCCCTTCCCCGTCAGTCACACACGGTACTGTCCCCTTCCCCGTCAGTCACACACAATACTTTCCCCTTCCCCGTCAGTCACACACGGTACTGTCCCCTTCCCCGTCAGTCACACACAATACTTTCCCCTTCCCCGTCAGTCACACACGGTACTGTCCCCTTCCCCGTCAGTCACACACAATACTTTCCCCTTCCCCGTCTTCTCTTCTCATTCAGAGGACATGCCAGAGCTAGAACAGGGCTAGAATTTCCCAGTTATTTTTTAGTTGTCCTGGGAACAAGTAGATTTTTTTTTAAGTCTTCTTGTCCTCCCAAATTTCTACTTGCCTTCTTAAGTATAGAAACGGTTAATAAAAGTAAGTGTTCTTGATGAAGTGACAAGGCAGCGGATATACTTTAATATCAACATAATTTATTTACTACGTGAAGGCCTAAAAGAGTAAGGTAAAGAACAATTTAGATATTCACCGGAGGATAGATGGAAGAAAGATTTTCGTTTTCCCTTTTGAGTTCAAAAGTGTGCATAGAAAACTTAAAATAGAATGATATTGTTCCCACTATTCACACATTTGTGGACCGAATCAAAATTGTAAAAAATTGTGTGTGTGGGGGGGGGGGGGGGGAGGTGAGGGATGGGAGATGGGGAGAGGTCGTAAAGGTGTGAAAATCAAAAAGGAAAAATTTGGAATGTGATCGGTCTGCACAGAAGTTTACTTCGTAGCCGTTCTTTCAATGACAAAAATGGATTCCCCGACGGACAAGTGGAGAATTTCCACTTGATTCTCAGCCGTGTCACAGCTGGCGCACTTGTGTAATACTTGCTCATGCTCGTATGACATTCGTAGAGGTCCTGGCCGAGCACAAACATCGTACGACCGTCCTGAAGTCATCTTGAAGATCGCATGTATCTGTGGGAACTCTTTCAACGCTCGTAAAGAAGGTCGTACAGCATTTTCACAGGTCAGGGGAACGTCGCGGGTTTTTTTTGTTTTTTTTTGTTTGTTTTTTTTTTAGTATCATTTCAGTCTTATTTCGGTCAAAAACTGGATTAATATGTGACTGCCGCAGACTTTTAGTCTATGGTCATGAAAAACCAGGCAACGAATATCCTGTCTGAAAGGCGACATGTTAGTATGCTGCTTCAGGTGCGACTGGGGCATCTATAAAGATCTGATCCTTTAGTAGACTTGGGAAAGGGTACGCATTACCCCACCCGCACAAACACGTGTGTAAACGCACATCGTTACTTTTTAATCGCTGCGGGACTGAGAGGAAAAAGAGCGGGGATGTCGTTATACCTTCAATTTTAGTGCTGGACAGAGGGTTACGCCACTGACTGACCCTATCGTTACATATGACGGGGTTTATTCCGTTTTATTTGCAACCAGTCCGGATATTTAGCCTGATATATTTGATTTTGACCTCTTCGACAAATTTATGACGCATGCGCGTAATATGGTGATTGGTCTGATGGAGAAAAAAAAGCTGTTTGATTTGTTGTTTCTGTGCCACTTCACTTGCCTGACTGTCGATGACAAAGTGGTACAGTTTCACGTGGCTTCCTTTGGCAAGATGCATTCTTCATTGTCATTTTCTAGTCCTCTACAGTAAACTGCACTCATTCCAGAATGTTGTCCACAAACCAGCCTCAACCACCGGGGGTGTATCAGGGCTGTTACCACGACAAAACCGATTCTATATTTACCTGTCAAAAAAAAAAAGAAATCTAGGTTCTGGAAAGCCAGGTGATTCCAGGCATGTTAAATACGACTAACACGCGACTGTTTTTCCACAAAAACTTGACATTCAGAGAAAAAATTTCATCTCTTTTACAAACTAAAAACAACAACAATAACAGCAACCGAACCATTCGGCGAAATAAGCCTGAATATGCAAGGACCGCCGTGAGGTTTAGTGAGAGATACTTGTGTTTAAAGTCATGGACATCCCCAGCCTCTTTGACAGAACGTTTCACAGCGAGTGACTTATAAAATATTATGCACCATGGAGCATCCGATCCTCGGCTTTTAAAAGATAAACACACACACACACACACACACACACACACACACACACACACCAACCTTATACACACGCGCGTGCGCGCGCGTGTATGTGTGTGTGTGTGTGTGTGTGTGTGTGTGTGTGTGTGTGTGTGTGTTGTGTGTGTGTGTGTGTGTGTGTGTGTGTGTGTGTGTGTGTGTGTGTGTGTGTGTGTGTGTGTGTGTGTGTGTGTAAATAAGCACATTAAAGGTCCCATGAACAGTAAACAAGTTCACGGCATTGTAGGAACACCCCGTATGCACATTCCCCGAAAACGGAGTGTGGGCACCTGACATCTGATGGCTACGCATTTACATAAAAGCAGACCTACATCTCCACCCAACTTTCAGCTTCCCCCTCCCCCCCTCGTCCACCTCCTATCACCTCTGCTCCCCCCTCCCCCCCCCCCCCCCCGAAAAAAAAAAAAAAAAAAAATCAACAAACGCAAAGAAGCTCACGAAATGGATGATGTAGAATGTAAAGGAAAGCCAGTTAGACAGGTAAGATTCCTGTTGTGAAAATGATTCGAACAAAACACCAGAATGAAAGACAATATGTTTGTCTGCAATCAAAGACTTTAAAAATGAATGATCAAATGTAAGAAAAAAACAAACAAACAACTGAACAACAGGACAAATGGAAACATAGCCATACTTCACAGGAAACGTTTCGAACTGAATGATCCTAACGAGTAGGCGTAATCAGGTTTCTAACTATCAAACATCCGAGAGCAATGTTTTTGTACCCCGTATATCGGATTTATGTCTGGAACTTCGTTAACACACGACGAATGAATCATTCTAAGGGCGATGTCTTCGAACGGAGTTGTGTATTCACAAAAAAGAGATATGGACAGAGACAGGCTTGGGTGTCAGAAACCTGTAGGCGGGATGTGGGGGTGTAATTTACATATAACTCTGGAAGCGGGGTGTGAGGGTGTAATTTACATGGAACTCTGGAAGCGGACTGTGGAGATGTTATTTACATAGAACTCTAGAAGCAGGATATGGATATGCAAATTACACTGAACTCTGGAAGCGGGGTGTGGAGATCCATCCACACAATGACACAGCATCCTGCCACTGACACAGCATCCTGCCAACAACACAGCATCCTGCCACTGAACACAGCATCCTCATCACTGACTACACAGCATCCTGCCAACGACACAGCATCCTGCAAACAACACAGCATCCTGTCACTGGCACACATCCTGCCAATGACACAGCACCCTGCCACTAACACAGCATCCTGCTAACGACACAACATCCTATCACTGACACAGCATCCTGTCACTGACACAGCATCCTGCCAATAACACAGCATCCTGTCACTGACACAGCATCCTGCCACTGACACAGCATCCTGCCACTGACAGACCATCCTGCCACTGACACAGCATCCTGCCAACAACACAGCATCCTGCC
>CM065719.1:7859886-7867386 GCA_033310375.1 Conus canariensis
GTGACTCCATTCCTAACATGATAACAACACTATCAACACCAGTGACTCCATTCCTAACATGATAACAAAACTAGGCTATCCTTCAAGCAGATGAAATCAGATCGTGCGGAGGGCGACAGGTATGTTCAACCCTTGCTTACTCTCTCTCTCTCTCTCTCTCTCTCTCTCTCTCTCTCTCTCACACACACACACACACACACACCACCAACACACACACACACCACACACACACACGATAAACAGACAAACATCACAAACCGGACAGGCAAATGATCTGCAGAGGCCCCGGCGGTGGCACACACGACCGACAAGAGCCGGAGGAACCTGGTGAACCGTTCTCCGGCGCCACGTCCCCAGTGATCTCTCATGTAGTCAAGGAGGAGGAGGAACAGGAGAAGAAAAAGATGAAGAAGAAGAAGAGGAACAACAACAACAAAAACAACAGCAACAACAACAACTACAACAACAACAACAGCAAGAAGAACAAAAACGACAAGAGAAGAAGAAGAAGAAGTAGAAGAAGCAGAAGAAGAAGAAAAACAATAAGAACGAGAAGAAAAAGAACAAGAAGGACGAGAAAAACTAGAAGAAGAACAACAACAACAACCACAACAACAACAAGAACAGGAGCAAGAACAAGAAGACGAAGAACGCGAACAAGAACAGGAACAGGAAGAAGAAGAAGAAGAAGAAGAAGAAAGAAGAAGAAGAAGAAGAAGCATTTTAAATGCGAAGACAAACATAATGGTGTTCTAAACTAATAAAGAGAACAAGCGGGCAGACATAGGCTGTAGACGGGACAGCCCATGCCCACTTTGCACATTGTCTGCAGTTTCTGTACATCTCTCTAAATTACAACGGAAAACCTGACATTTTATGAATCTTTTCCAGAAAAAAAAAGTTTGAAAGACTCAGAAAAAGAAAGATAGGTGAAATGGAAACAGAAGCAAAAAGAAATGAAAAAGAAAACGGTGATAGAATTTTTTCTTTAATGATAACAAAAAATTGATGAGTTACTAAGGGTGACAAGGAAAGATAATTACTGGAAGAAAATTTCAAGGAAGCGCGGACACAATTCTTGCTGAAAGAACCGTCACGGGGATTTTTGTTTTCTAGTTACATCGCTCGATTGATTGGGACTTTCCAAGAAGTTTTCATTCTCATGTAGAACACGGGCTCACAGAAGGCCCTCCAACACACACAGATCGCAAACCAACGTTTCGCAGTGAATGGAGCGTGCGGCTCGATTGGTTTCTGTTTCCACGTCTGATATGCTTTTGTTACAAAAAATCAATTCTGTATCTGCTTCGCGCTTGCTCTCGACGTGCTCCATTCTGGTGAAATCTGTTTTTGAAGATCTGGCATTGCCCTCCGTTGAATGACGGTACTGATAGATACGTGACAAAGTTTGACAATGTTGATTATTGTTTCATAAATCAACTGACACCACCGCCCCTCAACACACACACACGCACACACACACACACACACAACAACAACAACAACAGCAACACCAACACCAACACCGATAGATCAGTTTTCGCAGTGACTCGTCTACGTAGGCGCGTTTAAACATTTGGCAGTTCTGATCTAAGACATGTAGAGAGAGAGAGGAGAGAGAGAGAGAGAGAGAGAGAGAGAAGACGAAGAAGAGAGAGGAGAGAGGAGGAAGAAGAAGGAAGGACGTAACAGGAGGGAAGTCAGGGGAAGAGAAGGGGGAGGTAGGAGGGAAGGGGGAGGGGGGGGGGGCATTCCACGCCACTCAAGGAAGGGCACGATGATAATGGTGACGACGATGATAATGGTGACGACGATGATGATGGGAATCTTGGGGACTTGTGAATGAAGGGAGTTTGGCCAGAGTGGCAATAAGCGCGGGCTTTGGCGGAGGGTGAACACGGTCATTAGGCTGTGTAGACCCCCGCCCTACCTGGGGGATACAACCCTCACGGCCTCACTCACCTTGTTGTGGTGGGGAACCTGACATTACTTGTACAGTGGTACCCTTACACCACACACACACACACATACACACACTCTCACTCTTTCACGCACCACACACACACACACACACACACACACACACCTCTCTCTCTCTCTCTCTCTCTCTCTCTGTTTCACTCACAACACACACACACAACACACACACACACACACACACACACACACACACACACACACACACACATGTACTCCTCTCTACTCACAAAAAATCCAAGCACGAGAGAGACCATATGACACCCTCCCCCCACCCCACCCCCTACTTCATACACGCTCCCTCCTTACTTCTCTCACCCCGCCTTCTCCCCACCTTTGTCTAAAAAAAATCAAAATTACTGGAGTTGCAGTAAAGTTCATTACTGATTATACAATCTACAAGAAACAGCACTCATAAACTTTTATCTTGCTGCACGTTGCCAATAAAGTCCAAAAATCACGTTGTTAAAAAAAAAAAACACATAAAAGGCGAATTATGTCCCAACCCTTGTCCAACCCCACTAGTAAAATTAACGAAATCAAATTGTCAGCTCCGATGCTTATCCTAATTTTCAGTCGGGCATAATACTTTTCAAAGAACGAATTAAAACCCCATTATCCAAAATTTTGATCGAACAGATTAGAACAATTTCTTAAAATCAGCTGCGGGTTTGTTTGTTTTTTCTTTAACCACAACATGAGATTCCCAATACAGGATCTTGCTAGTGTAGTAGGAATGATGGAAAGAAAAAGTATAATTTAAGCTATGTCGTCTTGTTCTCTTAGAAACTCAAATAGAGAGGATGGATAGTGCATGGACAGAGAGAGAGAGAGAGAGAGAGAGAGAGAGAGAGAGAGAGAGAGAGAGAGAGAGAGAGAGAGGGAGAGAGAGAGAGAGACAGACAGACAGACAGACGGACGGACAGACAGACAGAGACAGATACACAGGCAGACAAGCAGGCAGACATGCACAAAGAGACACGAAGATTGAGAGGATGAGAGGGAGGATTAAATTGTATTTCATTACACTTCTCAAGATATTCAGTCCACCATGAATCATTTTTCATTTAACTGCAGTAGCCATTTTATAAGCTGAATAATGTATGCATTTCAATGTGTGTTTGTGTGTGTGTGCGTGCGTGTGTGCGTGCGTGTGTGCGTGTGTGTTTGCGTGCGTGTGTGTTCCCGTCCGTGCGTGGAGGGAGAGAGAGAGAGAGAGAGAGAGAGAGAGAGAGAGAGAGATTCGCTTGAAACCTGCCCCCATCACATTAGCAGAAAGTCATCGTTCATCTAAACTCCAGCAAACTTTCGCCTGAACACGCTAAATACAGTACGGCGAGCGTCTAGAAAGAAGAACCCCCCCCCCCCCCCCCCTCCCTAGCCCTCTACTTCTCTCTTCATCTTTCACCGCCCTACTTCCCGAATGTCTCCATCCCCTTCACCCCCGGCCAACTCCCCCGTTTCTACCACCCACCCACCCACCCAGCAATTCTCGTGGAATGACGATGGAAACTCTTTTTTAATGGAGACATACACTTGAAAAACGCCACTGAAGAGTTGAAACAGGCTCGGAGTAAGACATGCTATTTTCTGAACAAGATTCCTCTTTTAGACGCTTGAAAGAAAGACAGAAAGAGAGAGAGAAAGAGAGAGAAAAAAAGAGTCGTTTACGTGCCCCCCGATTACATCCCATACACGAAGCTATAATTTAGGCTGTGGAAATGGCCCCTCAAAAAGGTTTCCGAGTGCTGCATTTAGCGGGATACCTTCATCTACCCCGATCCTTCGGCAATGAGAAAATAATCACTGTGAAGCGGCCTGTTGGCAGAACCACGTCATTACCTTAAAACTCATTCGTCATGTCGCCGGGAAGGGAGCGGCAGAAGAGGGAGGTGGGCGGGGCGGGGTGGAGGGAGATGGAGAGAGAGAGAGAGTCGGACAGAGAGACAGACAGACAGACAGACAGACAGGCAGGCAGACAAACTGAGACAGAGACGGAGACGGAGACAGAGACAGGGAGGGAAGGATGGAGGGAGAGAGAGATCGGAGGGGGTGGGGAGGGGGCAGATACACACACACACACACCACACACACACACCCCACACACACAACACACACACACAGAGGAGAAAGTCAGACAGACTGAGACGGAGAGAAGGAGACAGAAGTTAAAAGGATAAGGAAGAGGAAGAGAGGAAGAAGAAGCAGGAAAAGCAAGCGCTAACGCCCCCCCCCCCCTCCCCCACAAATATATTCAGAGAGAGAGAGAGAGAGACCGACAGACAGACAGACAGACAGACAGACAGCGGCGGAGAATAACGTAAAACACCATCACACCTCGGACAGATTTCATTTCAGTTCCTTTCCACTTTGATGCAGACTAGCTGGAAGGTGAGTGGGGAGAGGGTGGGAGGGGTGGACGGGGATGGAAGCGGGTGTAGGGGCTCGGAGGGTAAGGGAGGAGAGAAGAGACGGTGCGATTACCCCCAGCCAGTGGCCACACGCCACAATTAGATTTTGTTCTAAAACACTGCAATTATAATCCATGGAAGCGTTTTGAGGCCCACCATGAATTTGAGCCAGCATTTAATGCTAAACTGATACTTGATCAAAAGAACAATTCCCCCGCCAGTTATTTCCCTTGTTTTGGGGGATCTGCATCGATGAAATCACACACAGTCTTCAAGTTACATGACCCTCCCCTTAGTTGACACACATTTCAGGCCTTTGCGCTCACCCGTAACCTAATCTTTGCGCCAGCCTCAAACGCGCAAAATAATCCCATTCCTTTGATCTTAATCTGTCTCCGTGGAACCACCTTCTTAGCCATATGAAAGGAAATGAGGACTATCAACATTCACACACAATACAAATTCTCAAAACAATCTAATTGCGCCAGTCTATAAATACTCGACTCCTTACGCAAGCCCTTAGACATGAATTTTAGGTGTGCAGCCTATGAATTTACAGTAGTGAAAAGGCAGGAGAGTACAGTCCGATAGGCCTGGTGATCTGAATGGAGATTTAACTCGTTTAAGGTCACGGATCAGGCCAGAATTTGATTGGTCGGTTGGTTGTGTGTGTGTGTGTGTGTGTGTGTGTGTGTGTGTGTGTGTGTGTGTGTGTGTGTGTGTGTGTGTGTGTGTGTGTGCGCGTGCGTGCGTGCGTGCGTGCGTGTGTGTTTCAAATTTCACACCTCTAAGTAGTAGGTGGAAAGGGTACTGGCAACAAACACAACGAACAAGCACGCTGCTGCAACCAGTGCGTTCATCACGCCATTTCAGTGAGCGATGGAGATGGCATGACGCTTACGCGCTTCCTCTTCCGAGTGTCGTGGTGCATGCAGGGTATTTTAACGTCTTTAAAACCCACACATCTCCGACGCGCTTGACACTGACGATCATTAACGTGCGTTAATCAGATTTTCTGCGAGCGATGGACCACTGCCAAGAGGTGATAAGTGACATATACCGACGTAGGAGATTAAAAAAAACATCAAACAAACAAACAAAAGTCCAAAGTCTACGGTGAATAGTAACGAATACGGGGATACTATTCCATTCTCTGGATTCAAGCTCGGTTTGTGTCACTCACGTCGTATGAAAAAGGAAAGGGAAAACAGAACGCGCGCTTTCAAGAGCAAAAGGTATTCTGGGAATACGGACTAGCTTGTTCGCATGTTCCGCAAACGGAATACGGTTGACTGTATGGCAGTATACAAACAGACATACATGTTGAAAGCCTATTCGTATCAACGAGTGAAATTGAGACTTGCAGCCGACGGATGCCGAGGAGGAAGACGATGGAAGAGAAACACAACAAGGAAAAGGAAACAGATAGTAAAGATAGCTCTGACGACAAGGGTGGTAATCTCGCTTAAGAGCAGAATCAGACTAAAAGACAACACATTCTCTTCGAATTTTTTGAGAGAAGAGAAATGGAAGTCTTCGTACATATTCACTGAAGTGACAGCTAGTACCATCTGCATCCAATATGTAAATAAGATATCGAAAAACGAAGATAGGCTGCCCCCCCCCCCCCTCTCTCCCTCATCTGCCTTATGCCGACGAAAGTGATGCTTGTTCTGTTTGCATCAGATGGGTGCTACGGATGGAACGAATAAGACACTCAAGAAAAAGCTGTCCCTCAGTCCCAACATGTTGGTGCTTGGATCTTCTAACTGGTCGAAGTTCCGCTGAGATTTGCATACACCGTCACATGGTAAACTCGATCTTTCTAATTCATCCGACTTTGGCGACAGTTTTTTTTTTTTTTAATTTCTTCCACGGCTGCTCCTTTACAAACCCGAGCCATCGCATCCGATTTAAGGAAGTGCGAGTGTTTTCTTTTCATTTTAGTTTTGTTTTGTTTTGTTTTCGAAGCGGTTAATGTCACCTTCTCCCACCTCTCCGCGTCCTTCAAATCTTCCCCGTCTCCAGTGTCCCTCTTCTTATCACACCATCCCCTCCCCAGTCCCTCACCACTTCAAAAACAAACAAACAAACAAAAACCGTTATCCTGCGATGAACGAACCCTTCCATCAAAACAGCACAACTAGGAGAAATGCAAGAGGAATAACTCTTATTTTGGTATCGTTCTCAGCCCAAAGTTTAGTGGATTTGCGTCTTCTAAGAAATCGTTGAACCTGATTTGCATCGAAATCAATTGACGTGAAGAATTTCCAAAAAAACCACTTTATTAATTAAATTTCAAATGAAACCAGTTTCTGTGGTATATTCGCACTGAAACTAACTTATGTGCCCCATTTCCACTGACTCAGACTGTGTAAAGACTATCTTTTGAAAACCAGTTTATGCGGCGAATTCCCATTGAAATCATTTTATGTACCGACTTACCACTGAAAACAGTCCATGAAGCAGACGCCTTGCTTTTATAAGAGTGCGTGTTAGTACTCTGATAGGGCTTCTTTCTGTCTTTTGTTTTGTTGCACATTTTCCCTCTTCATATCTTTGTGGGTTTCTCTATGCGTGACTTCCAGTTCAAGTCCGTGATACACCTCTTGTAGTCCAGTAGAAACCTGAGGAAATCTGTGTCGCCCTTTTCTTCCTTTGATGAGCAGCAGGTAAATCCTGACAGACCCTCTCACCAATACAACAGAAGTTTAGAGAGAACTCAGCCATTTACACACGCACACACACACACACACACACACACACACACACACACACACACACACATATATATATATATATAGAGAGAGAGAGAGAGAGAGAGAGAGAGAGAGGAGAGAGAGAGAGGGGGAGAGAGAGAAAGCGAGCGACACACACACACACACACACACACACACACACACACACACACACACGCACACACACACATATCCAGTGAGGGACAGACAGACAGACAGACAGACAGGCACACAGACATAGGTAGGTAGGGAGGTATGTAGGTAGGTAAACAAATAGATATATTGATAGACAGGGAGATAGAAAGATAGATTGATAGACGGGTGATGGACAGACAGATAGACATACATAGACAGACAGACAGACAGGTATATAG
>CM065719.1:7869886-7879886 GCA_033310375.1 Conus canariensis
ACAGATACGCAGACAGACAGAAAGACAGACAGACAGACAGACGGAGAGATAAAGTGCGAGAGACATAGGGGTGGAGGGAGAGAGAGGGAGAGCGAGAAAAAGAGAAGAGAGAGGAGAGAGAGAGAAGAGAGAGAGAAGAGAGAGAGAGAGAGAGAGAGCTAAATGAGCAACAGGAGGAACCTCGGCCAAGGACAGGGAGCCAAGGAGTGACTCCGAGCAAAGCGAGAGAGTCATGTGGCGGACAGCGTGACGGGGAAACCAGGCTCCCGGCAAGGCATTCGTCCACCGCCGTGGAGGCTGTCCACAAGCACTGTGTGCCCAGGCCGCTCAACATGAAAGCGCACGCCAGTCGTCAAGACCCACCCTCAGCAAGTGTCGGACCACCTGCCTGGTGACTAAAAGCTGGCGCCACCTTGTTCTACCTCGATTCGGACGTGAAGTTTGGGGGGAAGGGGGGGGGGTGGAATGAGGCCAGGAAGCGGTGTTTGTCTACTGGTTGCTGAAAGCCCAGCTTACCGGCGCTGCGTCAACCGTGCCCTATGATTTTTTTACATAATTTTTTATTCTGATGAAAAGCATGTTCCTTCCTCCCTTTCCTCGCCAAACAGACAAATAAGACTGAAACCAGGCAGACAACTAACGCCTACTCCAGTGTGTACAAGTTCATTGTCCAAAATGAATAAAGATAAATGTGCCGTGCGAACAAAAACAAAACAAAAAACAAGCAAAAGCAAAAGAGAAAAACTTAAGTATTAAGTAAGATAAAGAGGAATAGTCAAAGACAGTGACAGAAAAAAAAATGGAAATTTCAAGCGCCTGCTCTAAGAAGGTCAGAATCTAACTGACAAAGAGTAAACCAGAGAAAACAATCTAAGTGTCAACCAGTACACAAGTGTCCACTCCCGTCATGGCATTAGTGTGGTTCTGGCTTGCCGTGGCTCAATAAATGCCTTTCTTATCGTATCTCGATCGCGAACTACTGACAAACCATAGTTTCTCTCATTACCCAACTGTTTCGCACAGATCATCGTCTGTAGACTGAACCTCGATGTGAAGGTTGAGCGATATTTTCTTAAGGAGAGAAAACAACCTGCACAACACTGCCCGTTGGTGTTCCACTGGTGCTAGACCTCGTGAGCTTGGAACCCGTTATAACCCGGCCGTGAAAATAATTTACAGCAATCAGTCGCTTTGTCTCCCTTTTCGCTTCTTTATTTCAAAAGCACTGCGGACTTTCAACACTACGGCCGTTCCGAATTAAGTATTTAATTGCAAATCAAAATGCCAATTCAAGTCCATCAGCCACCGATTTCCGTCAAGGAGAGTTTGTCAGCCAACCCTCCCTGTTTGATTCCTACTATATAATAAAACGTTCATGTGGTTGCTTCCCTGTGCACGAAGGCACACAGTTCCCAGAACACGTGCTGAATGATAGTTCTTCCTCTGTGAGCCAAGGTTCACCGAGACCTTGAATCGCCAAAAAAAAAAAAAAAAAAAAAAAGAAGATGGCGCGCAGTTACGAACAAAGAAAAATGGACAACCTAGGTTTGCGATATAAAATTTCCTGCGATTAAGAATGGTCTCAAGACAATGTTTGGTTAGGTTGCGTTTGTGTGTGTTACATTGGGACTGGATTGAGGCGGTTTGAGTCGGGGTGGTCGAGCTGAGTTGGTCACAGCCGCTCGGACTGTACTGAGCTCGGAGTTGTCATTGTTGGAATTCTACCTAATGTCCCGTGGTTATACGTAGGTGACCTCAGACACTGAAATGAAATCTTTTTACCATTCACATATAGCTACTGACATTATAAAAAAAAAAGGTGACGAAGAGAGATGTAATAATGCAGACAGGGCAGGGGTGGACAAAGGGGAGAGACAGACACACAGAGTTAAAAGTTGTTTCTAAAGAAAATAGTCCTACTCCTTCAGTCTGTTTTGCAAAAGACAGACAGAGAGAGAGACAAACAGACAGACAGACAGATAGAGATAGAGACAGACAGACAGACAGACAGAAAGAGGTGGAGGTCGGCAGATCAAATCAGATCAGAGCAGATCATTTGAGGAAACATTCGTGATACGACTGTGTGCTACCTTTTCTCTAATGGTACTTGTTAGGCTCTCCCCCCTTCCCCACGCCCCTCTCCCCTACCCCCCAGCCTCCTTCGCCTGCCACTTCTCACGCCAGAAGAGGAGCTGCAGAGAGATCAAAGTTCTTCGCGATAGTCTGGCACTTTTTTCTACAGTGTCCATAAAACAAAACAAAAAAGCAAAACGCAAAAAACCCTAATGAAAAGTTTCAAAATAGAGTGACTGAAGGCGGAAAATGAAGCAAAATTTGAAAAGAGAGGGGGTTATTTACCGCCAAGGACACAGACAAACAGAGTACAGGACTAGACACAATGCATTTCGACCTCTTGGGTCTTCTTCAGGCGAAAACAAATAACATTTAGGACAATGAAAACGAAGAGGCCTCGTTTCCGTCCGGCGGCCATTTTGATCGTGAGGCGAATAGCAGAAACTAAGTGATTTCTTGTTCTTCGTTTTCACTGTTCTAAATGTTATTTGTTTTCGCCCAGGTCGAAATGCATTGTGTCTAGTCCTGTTTGTCTGTGTCCTTGGCGGTAACTAACCCCCTCTCTTTCTAAATTTAACCCTAATGAAGGAAAAAAGAAAAGGGACAAAAGAAAGAATGTCAGACTGAAAACAACTCAAATGGAGGAAAAAACAACAACGGAAGAAAGGATGAGACAGAAAGGAAAAAACACCCTGCTTTTATTGTGACCTCAGTTTCCGTTTCCTGTCCACATTCAGAGCCGTGGAGAGTGTCGTGTCTAAACAGTTAGCATCATGGGGACTGTTGTTGAACCGACGTAGTGGTATAGTGCCCTATGGAGGACGAATGCTCACTCACTCGCTCCTATTACTGTCTTCCCTGAAGCTTATGTCCTGCGAACCTTTCATCAGAACAGATATCAATGAAAGGGGCTCAGAAGCAGCAGAGTATCTCCTCTGGTGGGTTGCCTCACGACGATCTGATAGTTCCTGCGGGCTGCCAATGCTCTGCTGCCATAGGATGATACTGCATGTAGCTCTGGATTGAAAAGCCGAAATGAGTGGCGTGGCATTAAGGCTGCTGGAAGGTTAGAGAAGATGAAAAAGCCCAAAACAGATAAATAAACGAAGAAGAAGAAGAAGAAGAAGAAGAAGAAGAAGAAGAAGAAGAGAGAGAGAGAGAGAGAGAGAGAGAGACAGACAGACAGACAGACAGACAAGACAGATAGACAGACAGACAGAGTCGCTTTCCTAACTACAACAAAAACAGGGAAAGATTACTTCCTTTCCCATACACCGGTAGATAGAAGACTCGGTGTGAGGCTGACAAGGAGATAAGGGCCGAAACACTTGCTTGAAGGGGGCTTCTCTTCTGAGGACTCTCTGCTGCCACGCTCTCCACGAGTTTCTTTCTACTTTCCCATACACCGTTACACGACAGTTTTATTCAGTTCAATTCTTTTATTTCAAGTCACGTCATCTCAGTAGACATACTGTGACTGTTTCCTAAACACAAAGTTGTGTGTGCTTGTTAAAACTGACCAGATCCCATGTCGTAGATGTTCACTAAAGTGGTGTTGCAGAAGACACGTCATAGTTTAGATACTACAAACAAAGTGCGGACAGCCTCATATATACCGCGTGCATTTCCACATTCATTTTTACTGTATACGTTTATTTTCACAAGGACTCATTAACAACGGACATTCTAACAGAAGGAATTGCGCAGAAATATCCCACTTCCAAGCATACGGTTCCCTGAACTATTTGTAGAATACTTTATATTCCATTATATTCATTCTTGATTTGAATATAATCCTGGACAAATGCCTCGAGGAAGATATTGATTATTTTTCTGCTTACTGTGTTTCTCATGAACATAATTTTCATTACGGTGTCATTACTTAGTTATTGAAAATATTTATGAACAGTAATACAATATCATTTCCATATTTCGGACGGCGCCTTTCATTTGTGACCCATTCCCCATCCCCATCCGCTCAACCTCACTCCGCCTACATGCCTCGCAAAATATGGAATTAATTTCTCCTGCTAAATGCATACGCTCTTGTATGCAAAAGTCGCTTCAAATGAGTAACTTGTCGTTGGGGGTTGTTTTAAACAAAACAATGTCACTTCGGCTATCAAGAACACACCTCTCTATGGTTGTCATACATGCAAAACCAGCATGGTTTTTCGGTCTTAATCTGAGTACTTGATCACAGTGTCGGGAGTTATCTAACCAGCTGTCAAAACGTTGCGGGACAGCTTGTTGCCGCCTTGGTTTCTGACTGCATGTGTGATACTGACGATCAAGAAAGCTTTGCTGCAGACGCTACGGCACAAACTCAGCCTGGCGGTCGGTCCCGAGAACCACATAGTGGGCGGGTATTATCAGAGGATGAGGAACAGATTAGACCACAGGTGAGATAATCTAAAATGGGACGCCCCATGCTGAGTCTGTGACGTCATTTCTAGAGGAGCTGGGGCGGGGACTGTGTAAAATTATCTATCTCGGGGCGCGCGGGCATGCGTGTATGTGTGGGGGTGGTGAGCTGGGTGTCTGAGTTTGATTATCTATCTCTGTGCCAGCGCGCACGCATGTGTTGTGTGTGTGTGTGTGTGTGTGTGTGTGTGTGTGTGTGTGTGTGTGTGTGTGTGTGTGTGTGTGGTTTGTGTTGTGTGTGTGTGTGTGTGTGTGTGTGTAGAACAATGATGCACACATCTAAAAAAAAAAAAAAGGCACACGTGACCATCTCGTGTTCACTAATTCCCACTTCTCAACTCCCCCCCCCCCCCCCCCCCCCACCTCTCCTCCCCAACCCTTGCCCGCACCACTCCGAACTGAAGGCGCCCGCCTCATACTCATAAAAATCTCATTTTATAGTCGTTTGAATCCGTGCTATCTGTTAGGTACATTCTCTGGGGCTAATCTGGATTTGTTGGCCCTTAGGACAATACCTGAATTTCACAGTTACCAGCTTACCTGCCCATTTGACCTTGCCCACTGTAGTAGGTCAGGTCACGAGTTGGACACTGTCCAGTGCGATGCCCCGTCACCGCCCCCACCTCCGTCTCCGACTCCTCCCGCCCCCCCCCCCCCCCCAAACTGATACCACGTCAGATTTTGACCTACGGCGTTTTACTCATGTACTTTGGTGTCTCACGTTATTATCTGTCTTCTTGCATTCACACTTATTTTACCACGCCAAGTTTATTTATCTATATGCTTATGTACTTGCTTACTTATTCACTTTTCTAACTATTGCTCTCGAGATTGACTAGACAACATGCATTGAACTTTGTTTATTGATTTATTTCTAACCTTATTTATTTATTTTCTGCTATTCTTTTTTTCTAATCCTTAATTGCTTCACCACTGAATTCAATTTCTTTACATATTTGTTTGTGCATGTATTCCTCAATATCTTTTTTTTTTCATTTTGTTCACAGTTATATATTATGCGGTATACTGATTTCGTTCTTCGCGTGTTTATTTCTTTGTTTCTTTCCACAGCTAAAAACATGAAAGTCACAATCGGACCACCAGGGCTTTTAACATCGATCCCTTTGTCTGTTCACTTGCTCAGTCAGCTAATCAGTCACCGAATAAGTCTTTTCTTTCATCATATTTTTAAAAAAGTTTTACAGTCTTGCATTTGATATTTATTATTTAAAAAAAAACCTGTCGAACTTTACTTACTAAAACTTCAAAACTACATCAAAGCAGACATGCTCGTATTATTTGTTATTTGTTAAAAAACTCAAAACATGATGTATAAAAACATATAAATGTTGAACGAATTCACGCTTTTCAGCAACTACACACACACACACACACACACACACACACACACACACACACACACACACACACACACACACCGCGCGCGCTCACCCACACATACAGAGGGAGAGAGAGAGAGAGAGGGGGGGGGGGGGCTCACATGATTAGCGGATGGGATCATGAACAAATAACATGAATAAAACATGAAAATAAACAACGAATAAACGTAAAAAACATGGTAACAAACATGCAAAACACATACAAGTTGAAATCCGTTAGCCATCAAAGTTTTGATACGCACACATTTGGGGACTCATTTAAAGTTTGTTAACTACAGTGGCCTTTCAAACAGACAGAACACCTAATATGATTCTCATATTGAACACACACACACACACACAACACACACACACACACACACACACACACACACACACAGATGCACCCACGCACGCACGCACGTACGCACGCACTCATGCACGCACGCACACACACACACACACACACACACACACACACACACACACACACACACACAGGGAGGAGGGAAAATGGAAGGGAAGGAAGGAGAAAGGAATGTTGGAAGGAGGGAGGGAAGGGAAAGAGGGTGGAAGGAAGGGGTCGAAAGGGGTGGGAGTAAGGAAGAGGCGGGGTGGGGGAGAGAGCGAAGGGTTCGGGGGAGAGGGAGGGAGTAAGGGAGCAAGTGTCGAGATGGAGACAGAGAGAGAGAGGGGGTGGGGGGGGGAATGTTTATTTTGGAGAGATTGGTGGTACTGGGAGCTAGGGAGAGGTACAAAATGTGTGTGTGTGTGTGTGTGTGTGTGTGTGTGTGTTGTGTGTGTGTGTGTGTGTGTGTGCGCGCGCGCGCGAGCGCCCGTGTGTTGTGTGTGTGGGGTGTGTGTGGTGTGTGTGTGTGTGTGTGTGTGTGTGTAAGCAAGTGTGTGTAGGTGGGGAGGGAACGAAGTTGGGGGGGGGGGGGGGGAGGTGTCGATGATAAAAGTCGTGTAGGTCTCAGAAACAAAACCAAAACATAGTGCTCCGACCAGCCGTCTTGGCGAAGTGGTTAGCGCCGCGGACTCCCGGCTGGGAGGTCGTGGGTTCGAATCCCATCAGAGTCATGTGGGATTTTTCTGCCCCGACCGGCTCCTACCCAGAGTTGTGTTTGCTACGGACTCAGTTGGGGAGACTGGGACCACACAGTCGAGTTTCATCCACTTAATGGATGCGTTTCTGAGAGTGTTGCTCAAATTTCCTGACCAACACTGCAGGTGCCTGTGTCTCTCGGGCCTGGTTGACGCCGGGATATATTATGAAAGAAAGCGTAGAGTACAGCCCTGTCATGTAGTCTCAGACCGAAATGGAAATCCGTAGCATCATCTTAATCATCCTCATTCTCATCGATCAGCATTAAAAAAAAAAAAAAGTCTCAAATTCTGTGGCCCTTCATGCCCTGCTCTCATGGTGACCTCAGTCTCGATGTCCTGTCCACGTCTGTGGCCTTGGTTTGGTTCCGTCGGGGTCACCGGTATCGGCGAGTCTATGGGGGCTGGCGGTGGATGGACGTGGTGGCGCCCTCGGGAGGGAGAGCTCACTCACGTCGGCTCCGCGACTAAGCAATTATTGTCGTCAGTAGGGGGCTTAGTAGGTGGTGTCCTGCGTATGTCAGATCAGAACAGGCGCCACTGAACACCACCGAAGTGACTCGGCAGCAGTGCAGTGTCTCCTCCGGTGGGTTGCCTCTTGACGACTTGACACTGACTGCTCACTGTGGATTGCCGGTGCCGGGGCTGTGACGGGGCCGATCGGGCTGTGGCTGTGGACGGGGTGTGGGAATGAGCGGCGTGGGTGCACTGTCTCTGAGGTGGCGCAGAGGTTGGGACAGAAAAAAAAACAAACAAAACAAACAAAACCATAGTGCTCCATGGGCTTCAAGCCACAAAGGTCGCAACATAACCGGTGGTATAGAATAAGTAACTACTGAACAGAAGTAACGCAGCTTCTGCAGATAATGATAAATCCCACGAATGTCTTTTTTTCTCACACTGTCTCGAAATCGTTGAACACGTCACGTCCTAACGCTATTGATCGACAGACAGGCCGCCTTTGTTTTCAGCCTGAAAGTGGTTTTCTTTGCTTCTTTTTATTTTCACACACTTTCCCTTATATACCCCTGCCAACGTCTTCTTTTCACAGGCATTTGTTTGTTTGTTTGTTTGTCTGTCAGCAGGATCTGGCAAACCCTGCTGCACCGGGTTTTTAATTAAATTCGGTGGAAAGATGGAAAGTGGCCCACGGGCGAAAACGTTGAGGTTTGACGTGGACCCGGAACGAAAGAAGGTCCGTAACCGGAAATCCTGACACGTTTAGAATCGAGGACACGCAGAAAATACATCAACTTGCACGATCATCGAGTACAGGTGTAATTAGGCATCCGCATGTTAAAAGCAGAAGTACCACGCTAAACCGGTGACGTCACTTCCGGACGGAGGTGACCGAAATACGACTGCTGCTCCGCAGGCAACTAACAATCAAACAAAGCTTGCTTACGACCCTCTCTCTCTCTCTCTCTTTTGCTGCAAAGCGATGGTCAGTCGATGGAGTTCAACACCACAACTCACACATGCTCCCCACGAGGTCATGTACTTTTATCAGAATCTTGCAGACTATCCACTGTCGGGCTTCCTGTTACTACAGCGGGAAAAAAACATTGCATGTACGAGGCCTCATAATCCGCCCACTTAAACAAGACATAAACAAATGTAGGTCAATTTTGTTTATAGGGGTAGGAAATTCAACTTTGGAAACTAGATATAAAAACTGTTTTACAGAACCTAGTCATTGAAGATCAAACAAATTTTACAAATGGACGATAATATCAGAATTACCTATGGTTCTAAGTATGATCTGAAAGAACTTAACCGGTTTGGAAGCTTCAAATTATGTTTCTTAAAAAAAAGCGTTTGATTTGGTCAGTTGGTCCCATGTGCATAAATACTACAAGCATCAGCTTTGGAAACAATTATGTGAAAGATCAAACATTTTCGACTGTTCCGTAAATTTCTCAAAAAATATTGCGCGGATCTTGATGGGAAAAAACAGGAGTTAGGCTATTCTGATGTACTGAATACAAAAGAATTTGTGATTTTACGTGGATTCGAATGATAACTTGGATCCAATCAGCAAAATAAGACTGATACGTGGGTAGAGAAAGAGAGGGCGAGGGGAAGGAGAAAGGGCCCGAGGGGGTGGGGATTTGGGGTGGACTGCTTGCCCTTGGCGCTCTTCCGGATGCCCTACTTGTTCTATGGTGAAAAATGGGCATAAAATAGAGATCATTGTTGTAAAATATTTCGTAAGATGGCAAAGGAATTTTTTTACTATTAGAGATCTTGTCGATCAAATATCCTAAAATTTTCAACTAAAACATAATCAGTTAAAAAAATCCATTAGAAACAGAATTATTCTCATCCAAGACAACACCAGAGACTTGCTTACAACTCCTGTTAAACTGTTGATTGTAATTATACAGTGACTACCGTCCAATAATTTTTCTCAAAGTTACCCAACTCGTATGGAATCAAACATTCAGGAATGAGGGACTTTGCTTCAAAGACTTTAGCATCCTTTGCGTCATATACACTCAAAAAACAAAAAATTGTAAATAGAAAGAGGGGCAGACGGACAGATATATGGAAAGGTAGATACAGACAGACAGACAGGCAGATAGATAGACAGAAGGACAGATACACAGACAGACAGACAGACATAAACAGACAGACGGACGGATGGACGGACAGGAAGGCAGATTAATGGACCGACGGATAACCCGGCAATGAATGTCCTATTTACACGTTAACTTTTTGTTAAAGAAATGTTTGTTGCACAATTTCCACAGGTCCTCGCAGTTAAGAAATTTCGGTGTTGTAACGATGAGCTTGAAAAAGAACAAGATGCAAAGCATTTAAACGTACTCCAAGTTTATCCTGAATACGCGTGAGATATTCCATAAAGAGGAAAAACCGTCTGGGGCTGGTGTAACCGTTAGTAATGGCTATTCTGGTAAACATCGGCCATCATCTGTGACCTATAATGAACATATTTACAAATTTTCAGAAAGATCGGCCAAGACCTTTCTGAGATTTTCCATAAAGAAGAAAACCAT
>CM065719.1:7882386-7887386 GCA_033310375.1 Conus canariensis
TAAAACAGGCTTCCACGGTGACAGTGGATGGCCACGGCGGGATTCTGCGCTAATCTCCTGCATCTGTTCGCTCTAATCCTTCCCAGATCGGCCACTTCGTCATCTCTCAGGAGTGACTGAACCCCAAAGGGATCCAATTCAAGGCGTTGCGTGTGTTGTACAAGGTACTGGGGATTTAGTCCCGCTGGGGGGAAAAGAGACAGACAGAAAGAAACAAAAACCAAAAAAAAAAATAGAAGAAGAGGCGGGGATGGGGGAAGGTGCAGAGATGGAAGAGGGAGGGGGGGAGGAGTCAAGTGAGTTAAGCGACTTGATGATGTTCTTTTGTACTCTCTCTCTCTCTCTCTCTCCTCTCTCTCTCTCTCTCTCTCTCTCTCTCTCTCTCTCTCTCTCCACGGCAGCAGAGATGGAAAGTAACCTGGAAGCAAACGGAAAGAGAATAAACGTTGGACGAATCAATTTTAAAGAAATTCGGTAGAAAAGCGAATAATCCGCTAACATTTTTGTAAAAGAATCCTGTAGCGGTTTCTGCGACCGATTCCCATTCCTTTGAACGTGTGCCTCTCTATCAAGCCTTCAATCCATTTCTTTCATTTTCCTTGACATCTTTTTTCTTTCTTTCTTTCGTTTGTCTTGGTCCATCATATCGACTTTTTTTTGTTCGTTTTTCCCCCTTGTTTTATTCTTTTCACTTCTCTATCCTTTCTTTTTTCTCGAGTACACGATTCGGTTTTGTATGGGTTTTTTTTAATGTCTTTACGTATTTATTCGTCTTGGGATCTTCTTAATTCTCGATCACTCATTTTTTTTTTCTTTTGACGTCTATGATTACCCCTTCTTTTTTTCCCTTCAACCTTTTACGTCTCAACCATCCACCCCAGTCGCCCACTCACTTTCTTCCCTTCTCATGGTTGTTTTGGCCGTGTCTGGAAGCCTTTGGGAAGAAAAATCATGGATACATGTTAGTTTCTTAGAACAAATCACGTTTGGAAAGAACTCCGCATACTGCTCCAGCACTGACTGTTTAGAAACACACGCATCATGAAGCATGACAACCGTTATCATTCATCGCCCAACATCATTCAGACCGTCACAGCGATCGGGTCTGTCGCCAGTTTGCATCCAGGGAGGTGGATGTGTGGGGGCGGGTTAACGTGTTGTTGTGATTGGGAATCATCTTTTCTTTCTTTTTTTTTTTTTTTTTTTTTGTCGCTGCGCGTGGGCAGAGTGAGCACATCGGACTGGAGGAGGGAGAACGGGGGATGTAGCGGGGGACTGGAATGTGGTGGTGAGGGGGGCGGGGGGTGTCCGACCACTTCCGTGGTGGTGAGGGGGGCGCGGGGGTGTCCGACCACTTCCGTGGTGGTGAGGGGGGGGGGGGTGTCCGACCACTTCCGTGGTGGTGAGGGGGGCGGGGGGTGTCCGACCACTTCCGTGGTGGTGAGGGGGGCGGGGGGTGTCCGACCACTTCCGTGGTGGTGAGGGGGGCGGGGGGTGTCCGACCACTTCCGTGGTGGTGAGGGGGGCGGGGGGTGTCCGACCACTTCCGTGGTGGTGAGGGGGGCGGGGGGTGTCCGACCACTTCCGTGGTGGTGAGGGGGGCGGGGGGTGTCCGACCACTTCCAACAGGGTGGTGAGGGGGGCGGGGGGTGTCCGACCACTTCCAACACAAGACAGGATCAAAGAGCATGAGAAAGAGGCTCAGAACAAAAAACCCAAGGTCGTCCTCTCTCTCTCTCTCTCTCTCTCTCTCTCTCTCTCTCTCTCTCTCACACACACACCACACACCCCACACAAAACACACACACCGTGTATGTCATCGCAGACCGGACACCTAATTAACAATGTGGATGTCATCCTGCACCACCAGTTCCATCAGCCGAGGAGGTTGATGACGTCTGTTCCAACTCAGCATGACACAATCCCCGCACTATGACCCAAGGTGTGGTAGGTATGACGCAGGAGCATAACCCAGCGCCCCCATCCCTCCCCCCATCTCTTCCAGTTTCCCCTTCCCTTCTCTTTTCCTCCCTTTTTCATGTACGGTGGTCTAACATTTCAAGTCACATGAGAGAAAACGGAACCGCATTCTGGAAAACTTCTTTCTAGTTTGTTTTAAAGTGAGGTGACCGCAGGCGGAAATTGAAACAGATCTTAAGACTGATTCTGAGTCAGTCCGCCAAAAACAAGGACAAACAAGATACAAGACAAAATACGACGCGTTTCGACCTCTTAGGTCTTCAGGCAAGATAAACAACGCTGTGTCTTGTCCTGTACTTTGTTTGTCTATGTCTTTGGCCGCAACTAACCCCTCTCTTTCTAAAAAAAAATAAAATAAAATAAACAACGTTCTTCGTCTTCATTGTCCTGAACGTTGTTTATCTTGCCTAAAGAAGACCTAAGAGGTCGAAAACGCGTCGTGTTTTGTTTTGTAGTTTGTCCTTGTTTTTGTCGGACTCACTAAGAATGATTCTTAAAACTAATTTGCTTGATTGAGACCGGCAATACTGACAACTGTGACGTGACGACGATTCTCTTCTCACAGTTAGTGACTGAACGGTCACAACTTCATCAAACAACGCTGTATTTGGTCAGTTACTGAACGGTCACAACTTCATCTAACAACGCTGTATTTGGTCAGTTACTGAACGGTCACAACTTCCATCAAATAACGCTGTGTTTGGTCATTTGCTGAACGTTCACATTTTCATCAAACAACGCTGTATTTGGTCATTTACTGAAGTCACAACTTCTTCAAACAACGCTGTATTTGGTCATGAGACCAATTTGTCAGGGGCACGGTGGCTTTTACTAAAGTGTCCGAGAAGTAAACGACTTGAATCATTTCTCTATTAACAACACACATAAAAGATTAAAGTCCGAAACCGGGCATGCTGAGCATAACTGGAAGGTAAGCCCATATATATATATATATATATATATATATATATATATATATACTGAAGAAGCTTTTAAGCGAAAATTTTATTGGAGATTATACAATTTAAAATGAAACTGTTTACTTCTGTTTTTTTATTTTACTCGAAGTTTTTACCCCAGAAGTGTATTTGGGAGGAGTGGTGGGTGACCAGCAAATCATTTGGACTGATCACTGAAGACTATATATATATATATATATATATATATATATATATATATATATATATATTCAATTATAAACAAAGCTTGCTCTTATGTCTTAGATTGAAGAAATAGGGGGAGATAAGCATTCATATCTGCAGTGGTAGATAATTCTGCCTAACTAACAGTATGTGCTTGAGTGGGTGGATGGGGAAAAATAAAATAAATGCTTCTTAAAATGAGCCTTCAGCAAGCTTATAGTCTCCAAGGGGGAGACAATCTCCAATAGGGAGGAAACTCACTAACATATAACTCCTGGTCAGATACCGATATTTCGAAACCTGATTGTTTCTCCTCAGTGACCGCGGAAAGTGGTAATTTGACTCCTCTGCCTTTTCGGTTTTAAGAAGAATGCTATCCCAGAAAAGGCTGGTGTGCAATACCGTAGTATGTTTGTTGAGTTTTCAAAAAACCAACCAAAGGTGCCACCTAAGAAGCAAAAGGAAATCATAAAGGAACAAAACAAACTACATTTTCTTGTGAAAAGTAGAAAATATAAAAAGATAACCTCTTAAGACACAAGTGCTGAGGGCCAGTTCTTGGAATGAATCCGCAAGGGACTAAATTACAATAAACTAATAAATTCCAAGGATAAGTACCGCACCATTCCAGCAACTTACAGAGCAGCTTGGTGTTGCAATGACTGCAAGAAATATTCAATTATAAACAAAGCTTGCTCTTATGTCTTAGACTGAAGAAATAGGGGAGATAAGCATTCATATCTGCAGTGGTAGATAATTCTGCCTAACTAACAGTATGTGCTTGAGTGGGTGAATGGGGAAAAATAAAATAAATGCTGCTCAAAATGAGCCTTCAGCAAGCTTATAGTCTCCAAGGGGGAGACAATCTCCAATAGGGAGGAAACTCACTAACATATAACTCCTGGTCAGATACCGATATTTCGAACGAAACCTGATTGTTTCTCCTCAGTGACTGCGGAAAGTGGTAATTTGACTCCTCTGCCTTTTCGTTTTTAAGAATTAATTTTAGAATTTTAAGAATTATCTACCACTGCAGATATGAATGCTTATCTCCCCCGAAGGCAGATCTATTGGTATTGCCTGCTCCTGGGCCTTTCGTCGACTGGATCAGACTCATCAGGGAGACCCAGCTGATTGTGTCTGTGCTCTTGGCGTCAAATAGAGACATACCACAGTCCATAACTCTGTGGTGTTCTCACCACCGAGGGTTCAAAAAGGAATCCAACAGCACCCCCAAAGCAGCCAGCGAAGGTGCCATATGAGAACAGAATGGAGGCAGCTCAAATCTACAAGACTGAAAAGTATGCTGATCTGGCAAACAGCCTGAGGAGAGAAGGCTATCAGGTCAAAGTCCTCACTGCAGAAGTTGGAGCTAGGGGGTTTGTAGGAAAGTCTGCATACAGCCTCATGAAACAGCTCTCAGTTGCAGGGAGGGAAAAAACAAGAGCCCTGAAAGCAATGGCAGAAGCGGCAGAGAGGTGTTCAAGCTGGATCTGGTAAGGAGTAACAAAAGTGAACTTCATAAGGCTTTAATGTCCCTACAAATATCAGGTGTCCCTGTGGCTCAGTGGTTAGAGTGCGAGTCATTAAGTGGAAAATGAGTATGTCCAGAGGGTCATGGGTTCGAATCCCAGCCATGGCTCGTCCCAAGATGGGAAAAAAGGGGCAGCAGAGGGACATCCGGAGTCATGAACCGGGTGTGGCCCAACCCCCCTAGAGTGTCAGGAGATAAGGGCCGAAACACTTGCTTGAAGGGGGCTTCTCTTCTGAGGACTCTCTGCTGCCACGCTCTCCACGAGTTTCTTTCTACTAGTAAAATGAAACAAAACGAAAGTGTTGTGAGGAAAAAAAGTTGTTGGAAAACCAAAACAATTATGC
>CM065719.1:7894886-7897386 GCA_033310375.1 Conus canariensis
TGTGTGTGTGTGTGTGTGTGTGTGTGTGTGTGTGTGTGTGTGTGTGAGGGGGGTGGGGTGGGGCAGGGGGCGAATGGTAAGCGTGTAAGTTGCTGGCTGTGGGGAGAAAAGGAGACAATTTCATACAGACGCATGGCGTTTGATGTCTTGAGTGACATCACACACCATGCTGTCTCAACTGGTTTCATCTGAACATTCAAAACTTAGGACACGTGCCTTACCTCAAGGAAAATCCGCTGGACGTTTCGGAAATTTAGTGGCTGCTTTAAAAAATATTCTTGTTTTCTTTTGAAAAGAAATCTTGTTTTCTTCGTCACCATGATCGTTTTTTCTCAGGTACTTTCACCTGCAAAAAAAAACTATTACTGGCAAGGTACAAACATGAAATACATCAAAATAATTTTTCACATGGACTAGTCATAACTTAAAGAGTTCTAATCGAAGCTAACAGAACCTAATACCACTGGCTGCATCAGAAGATGTGGACTAAACGCCATATCCGTGGCGGCTGTGCACATCTGGTGGCCATTCTCTTTGTCCTGGTGTATGACCACAGGCACAGCTTCGCTCGTAAACTTCACTTTAAGCTGTCCAAATTAGGTTCAGTTTTAGTTTCATAAGGTGGTGACTCTGCGTGCAGACTAGTCTATATACGCTATACTACATCATCTCAGTTTATAGACTACATGGTGCAGGATTTACGGCCGACGGATAGATGAATAAATGACTGAGAGGAAAGGATTAAAGGCGAGGGTCTCACGGATATGACGTAGCAGATGTCTGACTTGCGCATTACGCGTTGGTCAGACCTCAGGTGCCGACAATTAATGTTGTCTGTGCCATTATCATCATCATATGTGCGTGTTGGCGTGTGTGTGCACGTGTGCGCGTGTGTGTGTATGTGCATGTGTATGCATGTGTGATCCGAGGGCTTGTATATGCAAAGCAGTAAAAAAAAAAAAAAAAAAAAAAAAACTGACCATACATTGCTCCTGCAACAACTGAAGTTCTAACCTTGACGGCATGGCTCGGAATTATCCGTCAGAGTTAGCTCCCTCTAACAGGAAGTTGCTTTTACAGCGACCGAAGTAAACATGGTGAATGAGCAATTAACTGCATATTGTATAAGTTTCTCTTTTGTTTGTAAATTGCTCACATACGTTCTTGTTGATGACGTGATTGTTGCTTCCTCTCCCTTCCTCCCATTTTCATGTTATTCATTTTATTTTTCTTCCACTGTTTTTTTTTTCCTTCTTTTCTATGTTTCCTGAACAAAATCCCAACCATGAGGTGAAATGTTCAGTATATTGTGAATGTATTTAACTGCCAATATGTTGTAAATGGTGAGCCGTTGGGTGCAGGCAAACTCCAGAAGGCGAAGTCTCCTGTCGTTAGTTTCCCCTGTGCCGTATTGACCCACTGTTCCAGCCCAGTCTTTGTAGGCATCTGGGCCGACTTTGGCGTTGAAGTCCCCCTGAACTATGATGATGCCTTTCTTGGGGGCTTTTCTGATGGTGTCTTCTACTTTCTCGTAGAATTCTTCCACCGCCTGATCTTCGTGGCTGGTAGTTGGAGCATACACCTGTATGATGTTGATGTTCTTTGGTTTGGCTGACACACGAATGCTGATGATTCTGCTGTTAACCGGTGTGCAGCTCATGATGCAACCAGTGATTTCTTTGCGTACGATGAAAGCTACGCCTTTTTCATGTAGTGACTCTTCGCCACTGTACCACATCTTGTGTCCTTCCTCTGTGATTGCTTCTCCAAAGCCTGTCCATCTTACTTCCGACATACCCACAATGTCCCATTGGTGGCGTCTCAGCTCGTGCTCTAGTTCTTTTACTTTGCCGCACTGATGGAGTGTACGAACATTCCAGGTTCCAATGGTAATTTTCTCAGTTGGCAGCTTGTATGATGTCTTTGCCCCAGTAGCTGACTTTTCACTTCCACCCTGGTGCTTGTCAGTGGGAAGCGCGGTCGTTGGTAACCCGGGCCCCGGCCGATCCGGTATGTTGTTGGCTATGGTTGTATCTCTCATGACTTTTCTGTGGGCTTAGGTTAATCCTTGGTGGCGCCAATCCCCTCTCCAAGTCTCCTACTGTGACAGGTAGTACTGGGCTACAGCTTACCAGTAGCAGACCATTTGTCTGACCTGACTTCTATTGCCAACACCCTTTACCCCACAAACTGTCAAGAAGAACAACCTGGCATGCGCCGAACGGAATGACTCAAAACCAGATCGATTTTGTCCTCACACCGCGGCGCTTCAAATCAAGTATCAATAAAGCAAAGACGAGGACATACCCCGGAGCCGATACAGGCAGCGACCACGATCTCGTGCTGCTCACAATGAAGATCAAATTGAAGAAGATGTACCGAGCTGCGCAGCCACGCATCAAGTTTGACCTGGAGAAGCTAAAAGACCCAGAGATAGAAGAGGCATTCCAGGCACAGCTCGGGGGCGGTTCGCGGCACTCAACCTCCTGGACAGTGACAT
>CM065719.1:7909886-7917386 GCA_033310375.1 Conus canariensis
TTCGAAACTCGCTGCTTCGCGGTTCGAATCCCATGAAGCATACTTACTGACAAAAAAGAAAAAGAAACGTATGTAAACCGTCCATTCTCGCTTTCAATACATTGCAGGCTTCTCCAGCCGTCTCCACGTCGTCCGTCGGTAGCGATTTTTGCAATCCGAAATAGAGTAGTGTTTGTGACCTTGACCACTTCTAGTTCAAAGATTAATCTTTGCGCTTCGTGTTATGCGAAATCTTACGAGGCAAACCGATTCCTCTTACCTCCTCTCCACAGGCGGCGGAAGCAGGGGGGGCGGGGGGGCCATGCCCCCCTCCAGAAAAATATTGGGGGGGGGGCAGCCTTATATACTGCCCCCCCCCCCCCTAATATTGAGCACCTCCAAAAAAATCAGAGAGAGAGAGAGAGAGAGAGAGGTTTGATGGTGCATCACCTAGTCATACTTGTCATACTTCCTGTCAAACTCGCCCAGGAAAGATGTCAACATATTTCTTGGGAACCTCTCTGCAGCTGACCCACTTTGGCCACACATTACTGACCAGTGCTAGACCAACATTGCCAAGAATGGCATATATGCTGATGCTACTGTAGTGCAAGCTACGGCGAGAATGATTGGTAGGGACATACATATCGTAACAAGTCGGCAAGAGAGCTCCAGGATAGGCTACATGATGAATAAGATCTTGGCTGGAGACATTGAATCATCCCTTCCACCTGTCCTTATAGGGCAAATTGCGAGGAACATTTTGTGAACCTAACACTTCATCAAACCAGGGACAGTGTAAATGATGAAGAAAAGGAGGAAGAAAGTGTTTCCTCATCTCCTACAGAAGGTGCATCAATCATGCAGTCTCCTCGTGACAACGCCAGCCGACCTGTGCAGTCTGCTCGTGTTGACATTGACCGACCTGCTACTGTAAGAAAACCAAAATGTCAGTCTACTGTGTGCTGCAAGGATGCAGTCAACCCCTTTCAGCCACAGAGCAACACAGTCCTCTCCAAACTGACCAGGGTAAGTTCAGGAAGGCCCCGCTATTTCCAAAGATCATGGTTCCAGCAATACCCTTGGCTTCACCTAGGCACAACAGACAATAAGGTATATTGTTTCTTCTGCATGAGGGCTAATCATCAAGGCTGCAAACCTGATGCAGCGTTTGTATGGAGCGGTTTTGACAACCGGAAGAAAGCACTGGAAAAGTTCTCAAGCCACGAAAAATCATCTTCACATGGAGCAGCCGTGTATGACGTAAAATGTAGGCAGTCTACAACGTCAGTGTATGCTCCAGTGACGTGTCAGCATGAAACAGAACAAAAGAAACACCTGCAAAGCCTGATGAACGAACTAAAGAGCCTTCAGTTTCTCCTGCGTCAGGGTCTGCCTCTCCGTGGACATGACGAGCAGGAAAGCAACCTTCAATAGCTGCTCAAGATCTGCTTTGAAGAGGGCTGCAAGGAAAAAACAAACCCAGGTTCAAAATATCTGTCACATGATATTGTCAACGAGATCCTCGGGATTATGGCACATAAAGTCTTGCGATCTGTTGTACTTGAAATCAGAGAAGCGAATTGGTTTTCGATACCAGCTTTCGAAACCCGTGATGTTGCAAACCTGGAGCAGGTTGAATTTGCATAAGATGGGTAACTGAGCAGTTTGAAGTCATAGAGGAGCCTGTGGGACTGGTGCATGTTGACAATACCTGTGCTGAGGCAATTTTCAATGCGCTAAAGGATTGCTTGATCAGGCTGGAATTGCCAGTGCAAAAGTGTAGGGGTCAGGCCTACGATGGGGCCAGTAATTTTCAGGGTCACGTTTCAGGAGTTGCAAAACGGTTCAAAGATGAGGTCCCGTCAGCAGTGTCCATACACTGTTTGGCACACTCAGTCAGTCTTGTGTTACAAGAGGCTTCCAGAAAGGTCAAAGTAATAAGAGATGCCCTTGACTTTGCCACAGAGGTCATTCAGTTGATCAAATAATCACAAAACGACAGATCCTTTTTGAAGCAATCCAACATGAAACATCAAATTCGTGCAGCCCGTCCATTAAACCACTGTGTCCAACAAGGTGGACTGTTCGAACAAGAGCTTTTGACTCTCTCATTGAGAACAATGAGACTTTGCAAGAAACACTTGAACTAGTCTCACAAGGACATGATGAGCCAGGAGGGCAACCGGCCTTCTAGCACTTGTGTAGCAGTTCTCCACCTGTCTTGGGCTCTCACTTTCACGGGATGTCTTTGCTGTGACTGAAGAGCTGGCGACTGCTGTTCAAAGGAAACAAACGTCCTGTGTGGATGCAACAAACGCTGCAAACCTCTGTCTGAGAACGCTTGAAAGTATGCGCCAGGATAAAAGTTTCCAGACGGTTTTTGCCGACGTCTCAACCAAGGCTGCAAATGTGTGTGATGAGCCCCGCATTCCGAGACAAAGACAGCCTCCACGAAGACTTGATGAGGGCTCCCAGGGTCACAGCTACTCTGACCCTTCTGCTTATTACAGACAGCAGTACTATGAGGCCATAGACAATGTCAAAGAGTATATAAAGCGCAGATTTGACCAACAAAGTCTGTGACAATCGTGACAAGTAACTGCATTTTACGGTGCCTAATGTCCAGTGAATATGGAGAGAAGGTACGTTATTCAGTCAGAAAGTCTGACAGTTGTCCCCCCCCCACCCCCCCCCCCCCTCTCTCTCTCTCTCTCTCTCTCTCTCAGTTTCTGCAACGTTTTAATTGTAGCTATACAAAGTGTATTTCAAGTGTGTGTGTGTGTGTGTGTGTGTGTGTGTGTGTGTGTGTGTGTGTGTGTGTGTGTGTGTGTGTGAACTGAATATTGCATGCTGGAATTTTTTTTATCGAACATTGACATATTGTGATTGTCGGAGTTCAATGATTTGAAATATCCATTGCCCCCTAATCTGGACAGCTTCCGCCGCCATGCTCCCCTCCCTTCTCCCCTTCCTCACCCCCAACCCCGATCCCACCCTTTGAACTCCTCCGTCAAGGCAACCTTCCTTCTCCTTTCTCAACTCATTGAGTCATATACAGGATATTCATCATTATTGCTGCCGATGTCTCTCCCTGTTCTTGTCACTGCGTCTATACTATACTACTATACTACTACTCTACTACTACAACTACTGCTGCTGCTACTATACTACTGCTGTTTGCTTGCTGCTGCTGCTGCTGCTACCACTACTACTATATTGCTGCTGTGCTGTATGCTACTATTTGCTACTACTACTACTACTGTCTAGCTGCTACTACTACTACTCTGTTCTCATTCTTCTGTGTACTACTACTACTACTGCTAACTATTTCTTCTCTTACTACTGCTGCTGCTGTTGCTACCTCTACTACTTCTAGTACTACTACTATTACTTCTAGTACTACTACTACTACTGCTACTATTTCTTCTCTTACTACTGCTGCTGCTGTTGCTATAACTCCTCCTGCTACTTCTACGACTACAATAACTACTACCTCTACTGCTCATACCAATACTTAAGAGAAAACGAACACATGACTGCACGCATGGTTAAACATTATCCTTTCTCACATCTACAGTGAAGTCCCACGAACAGTCATCCCCCCCCTCTCTCTCTCTCTCTTTCTCACACACACACACACACACACACTCAACACACATGCGCGCGCGCACGCACACACACACACACACACACACACACACACACACACACACACACACACACATCCACACGGAGAGAGAGAGAGAGAGAGAGAGAGAGAGAGAGAGAGAGTGGCGGGGGGAGAAAGTGGAGGAAGGACAAGGACCGGAGGGAAGGACGGGAGGAAGGTGGGGGGGGGGGGGGGCGAGACGATGACCGACTGTCACAAAAACACCAACAGTTAAATCTGGAGGTAGGGCAGTTAGCAAAGTAGGTTAGCACGAGGAAGAAAACATCCTCTGTTCGTAGAAGTTGGTGGAAAACACGCTAGAGGTTTGGCTCTTTCCGCCACTTTAGTCCAGATCAACACGAACCACAACGCGCGCGGATCGCTGCGAAGCATTCCTGCTCTTATCACCTTCATGTTGGGAGGAGACCCACAGTGTGCCACCTCCCGCCCTCAACACCTCTCCTCGTGTAATTGGTTCGTTTGGCTGTGTGTGTGTGTGTGTGTGTGTGTGTGTGTGTGTGTGTGTGTGTGTGTGTGTGTGTGTGTGTGTGAGTGAGTGATCGTGTGTATGTGAGTGTTCGTGTATGTGTGTGTGTGTGTGTGTGTGTGTGTGTGTGTGTGTGTGTGTATGTGTTCGTGTGTGTATGTGTGTGTGTGTGTGTGTGTGTGTGTGTGTGTGTGTCCGCGTGTGTGTGTGTGTGTGTGTGTGTGTGTGTGTGTGTGTGTGTGTGTGGTGTGTGTGTGTGTGTGTGGCGCGCGCGCGCGCGCGCGTTTGTGTTTGTTTGTTTGTTGTGCGTGAGTGAGTGTGTGTGTGTGTGAGTGTGTGGGGGGGAGGGGGGTGCGTGTGTGCATGTGTGTGTATGTATGTGTGTGTGTGTGTGTGTGTGTGTGTGTGTGTGTGTGTGTGTGTGTGTGTGTGTGTGTTTGTCCGTCCGTGTGTCTGTATTTGTGCGAGTGTGTGTATGTGTGTGTATACATGTGCGTCCGATCATGTGTGCGCGCGCGCACACGCACACACACACATACACACACAACATACACGCGCGCACATACACACACATACATGAAGAGAGAAGGAAAGAGAGAGAGAAACGAAACAAAACGAAACCAAATTTTATTTAACCTGGGTAATAAGATAAACAATATAAACGCTTTTTCTCACCCAGCCCTGGGCAAAATGAAGGACGTAATTCATAGCAAATCAAGGCAAATACGTGTAAGACGAACAAGAACAAGCAAACAAATAATACAAAATTCAATGTAAATAAACTGCTGTCAACACCATTGTCAAACGAACGCAGTGGGAAAAAATGTAGACATACGGTTAACGGGGAAAGGCAGGGGAAGGAATCGGGCGGAGGGGGGGGGGGGAGCCTGTTGGGGGTGAGGATGAAGGGAAGGGCAGCATGCAGCAAAAGAGAGAGAGAGAGAGAGAGAGAGAGAGAGAGAAGAGAGACAGACAGACAGACAGACAGATAGACAGAGACAGACAGACAGACAGACAGACAGACAGCGTACACACGCAAATTACCGACACAAAAAAACACATAAAAAAATCAACAACAACAACAACAAAACACACTAAGGAAAGAAATCTGAAGTTTTAGAAAACAAGAGAATAAAAAATGCATAGCTTAGATGCCCGCACACGTCGCCTACTTGACCAACCAAGCCACAACACGCACAGCGTATCTCAATTCATTTGCAGACAGAAACCACGACGTCACATTCGAACCCTGTGCTCGTTGTCGTCGTTGTTGTTGTTGATGTTGTCGGTGTTGTTGCCGTTACTAATGATATTAAAGAAATTATACCTCCCCCTTTCCCCCACCCCCACCACATACACGAGACAAGAGAGAAAAAATAAGGAGTGGAACGTATGAAGAGAGAAATAAAAAGACGACAGGGGGGGGGGGGGATGGAGGGGGGGGTGCGAAGGGGAAGACAGCAGGGATGGAGAGAGCAAGAGAGGAACGAGTCAATACAGAAAAGAATACGGAGTAAAAAAAAAAAAGAGAAAGAAGCACAGACAACAGAAATGGGTAAACAAAAGAAAAAAACAAACAAAAAACAACAACAACGGGACAGTAAAAAAAAAAAGAAGAAAAAAAAAACCCACTGTAATTAATCATCAACGTAGCGGGTTACTATACACGTACGTGTTAAACACACTACTTGGTCATTCGTGTCAACTGGCTGGTATACACAGACAATGTCATTAATAATTACAGTTATAAGCTGTGTACCAAGGCTGTAGGCGCTGGACGACATTGCAATTTGATGTAAATCCAGGGAACCACTGAACGTAAATGTGAAAAAAAGAAGAAAAAACACAGAGGCCACACACCTGTTTTTAAAAGAGCCAATCAAATCCACAAACGATCAATTGCGTATGTCCAACATCTTCCTGCTACTCGGTTAGACCTCCGCCCTCCACGTTCTCTCCAGAACAGCCATTTTCCTGTCGCATCACTTTTTTTTTCGTTTTACAAGTGCCACCACTCTTAATGTCAGTTCCTCTTCTGAAGCTAGAGACCGTTCCTGTGAGAGGTTTTGTGTGGGAAGGCCTGTACGCCATTTGGCGTGCACAGTATCAGGAGGAGGAGGATGCAGAATCGTGTTAAGTATTACGGTTACAGTGGCTTTTCGAACCAGCCGTGTTGGGGCAAAATCTTGCGCGCACGTTGATGTTGGTGTTGGGAGTCACTCTACACGAGGGTGGAAACTGTCAGTAAGTAAGTAAGCAACGTGCAAGGATGCTTGTACGTTCCGCCACCACCAAACAATGTATTCTTTTACATCTGCGTTTTAAACACATCGCTTCGTAAATAAACTGTTGGTCACACCCCTGCCTTCTCCACCACTAATAACATCCTCTGTCATCTTTATTCGCTTTACACTGCGCGCCTACGAGCATGCGTGCGTACCTGCGTGCGTGCGTGCGTGCGTGTGCGTGCGTGCGTGCGTGCGTGCGTGTGTGTGTGCGTTCGTGCGTGCGTGCGTGCGTGCGTGTGTGTGTGTGTGGTGTGTGTGTGTGTGTGTGTGTGTGTGTGTGTGTGTGTGTACGCGCGCGCATTTGTGTATGTGTGTGCCTGCAAGATGTTATGCGTGCGTTCACACACGGAACCTAGGTTTATAGTCTCATTCGAAGGACTGTATGGGAAATGGAGTCAGAACAAATGTTAACTCCGAGCGAAAAATCCCCCTGCACCGAAACGGCCCGGCGGAGATTCGAACCCGCAACCCGCAACACGAGTCCGGCGCTCTACCAACTGAGCTATTCCGGCCCCCACACTTCAAACCAATCCTCCTTCCTGCAGGCTGGTCCAACTACAGCAGGAACCGGACAATGTTTCACCAAAAGCTGTAGAAAATAAAGGAAGCGCGCCTCCGAGCCGACTGGTAAACATGCACAGAGAAACGTAGTGAAAGTGAAGGGTCGTAAAGAACAGGGTCCAGAGTGTTGTTCCATGTGTAGTCACGTCCCGCCATGGTTAGTTCTTCGTTATTTACATCTCGCTGAAATTGTACGTGTGGCTGAAGTGGAAACTGGGATTGTTTTGTATGTCTGTGGTTGGTGTGCATGCCTGTCTGCTATGTTCACGATGATTCCGACTCTCCATTCAAACAGATCATACGCTGGACAGGGAAAAAAAACCACTCGCAGTTAACTACTGATTAAACGTTGCTGCCGTCACATCATATGTAAGTACCGATCATCCATAGACAAGAAATAACTCTTTCAGTTACACATAGAATACCTGTTCCCACTCCCCCACCCCCTCACCCATTTCCACCTTCCTATTCGCTCTCACCTCCTCATTCCTTTCCCCCGTTCGACTCCTCTCCTCCTTCTCCCAGCCCTCCTC
>CM065719.1:7924886-7952386 GCA_033310375.1 Conus canariensis
AATGTTGCAAAGATTAGTAAACGCAGTAACGGCGTCAAGTAGTCTGTGGTATGAAACAGTAAAGTCAGAGATCATGGTGAATGTTGCAAAGATTAGTAAACGCAGTAACGGCGTCAAATGCATTGTGGTAATGAAACGTAAAGTCAGAGATCATGGTGAAATGTTGCAAGATTAGTAAACGCGTAGGTAATGCGTGTGGTATGAACGTGAAAGTAGAGATCTGGTGAAATGTTGCAAAGATAGTAAGCAGTAACGGTCAAATGGTCGTGGTAATGAAACAGTAAAAGTCAAGATCATGGTGAAAGTTGCAAGTAGAAAACGCAGTAAAGCGTCAAATGCAGTCTGTGGTAATGAAACAGTGAAAAGTCAGATCATGGTGAAATGTTGCAAAGATTAGTAAACGCAGTAAACGTCAAATGCTAGTCTGTGGTAATAAACAGTGAAAAGTCAGAGATCATGGTGAAATGTGCAAAAGATAGTAAAAGCAAAAACGGCGTCAATCAGTCTGTGTAATGAAACAGTAAAAGTCAGAGATCATGGTGAAATGTTGCAAAGATAGTAAACGCAGTAAACGCGTCAAATGCAGTCTGTGGTATGAAACAGTGAAAGTCAGAGATCATGGTGAAATGTTGCAAAGATTAGTAAACGCAGTAAACGTCAAATGCAGTCTTGTGTAAAAACAGTGAAAAGTCACAGATCATGGTGAAATGTTGCAAAGATTAGTAAACGCAGAAACGGCGTCAAAGCAGCTGTGGTATGAACAGTAAAAGTCAGAGATCATGGTGAAATGTTGCAAAGATAGTCAAACGCAGTAAACGGCGTCAAATGCAGTCTGTGGTAATGAAACAGTACAAAGTCAGAGTTCATGGTGAACGTTGCAAAGATTAGTAAACGCAGTAAAGGCGTCAAATGCAGTCTGTGTAATGAAACGTGAAAAGTCAGAGATCATGGTGAAATGTTGCAAAGATTAGTAAACGCAGTAAAGGGTCAAATGCAGTTGTGGTAATAAACAGTAAAAGTCAAGATCATGGTGAAATGTTGCAAAGATAGTCAAACGCGTCCAATGCAGTCTGTGTAATGAAACAGTGAAAGTCAGAGATCATGGTGAAATGTTGCAAAGATTAGTAAAGCAGTAAACGGCGTCAAATGCAGTCTGTGGTAATGAAACATGAAAAGTCAAGATCATGGTGAAATGTTGCAAAGATTAGTAAAGCAGTAAGGTCAAATGAGTCTGTGGTAATGAAACAGTAAAAAGTCAAGATCATGGTAAAAATGTGCAAAGATTATAACGCAGTAAACGTCAAATGCAGTCTGTGGTAATGAAACAGTGAAAAGTCAGAGATCATGGTGAAATGTTGCAAAGATTAGTCAAACGCAGTAAAACGGCGTCAAATGTAGTCTGTGGTAATGAAACAGTGAAAAGTCAGAGATCATGGTGAAATGTTGCAAAGATTAGTCAAACGCAGTAAACGGCGTCAAATGCAGTCTGTGGTAATAAAACAGTAGAAAGTCAGAGATCATGGTGAAATGTTGCAAAGATTAGTCAAATGCAGTAAACGGCGACAAATGCAGTCTGTGGTAATGAAACAGTGAAAAGTCAGAGATCATGGTGAAATGTTGCAAAAGATTAGTCAAACGCAGTAAAACGGCGTCAAATGCAGTCTGTAGTAATGAAACAGTACAAAGTCAGAGATCATGGTGAAATGTTCAAAGATTAGTCAAACGCAGTAAACGGCGTCAAATGCAGTCTGTGGTAATGAAACAGTACAAAGTCAGAGATCATGGTGAAATGTTGCAAAGATTAGTCAAACGCAGTAAACGGCGTCAAATGCAGTCTGTGGTAATGAAACAGTACAAAGTCAGAGATCATGGTGAAATGTTGCAAAGATTAGTCAAACGCAGTAAACGGCGTCAAATGCAGTCTGTGGTAATGAAACAGTACAAAGTCAGAGATCATGGTGAAATGTTGCAAAGATTAGTCAAACGCAGTAAAACGGCGTCAAATGCAGTCTGTGATAATGAAACAGTAAAAAGTCACAGATCATGGTGAAATGTTGCAAAGATTAGTCAAACGCAGTAAACGGCGTAAATGCAGTCTGTGGTAATGAAACAGTAAAAAGTCACAGATCATGGTGAAATGTTGCAAAGATTAGTCAAACGCAGTAAACGGCGTCAAATGCAGTCTGTGGTAATGAAACAGTAAAAAGTCACAGATCATGGTGAAATGTTGCAAAGATTAGTAAAACGCAGTAAACGGCGTCAAATGCAGTCTGTGGTAATGAAACAGTAAAAAGTCAGAGATCATGGTGAAATGTTGCAAAGATTAGTAAAACGCAGTAAACGGCGTCAAATGCAGTCTGTGGTAATGAAACAGTAAAAGTCAGAGATCATGGTGAAATGTTGCAAAGATTAGTAAAACGCAGTAAACGGCGTCAAATGCAGTCTGTGGTAATGAAACAGTAAAAAGTCACAGATCATGGTGAAATGTTGCAAAGATTAGTAAAACGCAGTAAACGGCGTCAAATGCAGTCTGTGGTAATGAAACAGTAAAAAGTCAAGATCATGGTGAAATGTTGCAAAGATTAGTAAAACGCAGTAAACGGCGTCAAATGCAGTCTGTGGCAATGAAACAGTGAAAAGTCAGAGATCATGTGAAAGTTGCAAAGATTAGTAAACGCAGTAAACGGCGTCAAATGCAGTCTGTGGCAATGAAACAGTGAAAGTCAGAGATCATGGTGAAACGTGCATGAAACAGTGAAACAGTCAGAGATCATGGTGAAATGTTGCAAACATTAGTAAAACGCAGTAAACGGCGTCAAATGCAGATCTGTGGTAATGAAACAGTGAAAAGTCAGAGATCATGGTGAAATGTTGCAAACATTAGTAAAACGCAGTAAACGGCGTCAAATGCAGTCTGTGGCAATGAAACAGTGAAAAGTCAGAGATCATGGTGAAAACGTTGCAAACATTAGTAAAACGCAGTAAACGGCGTCAAATGCAGTCTGTGGCTAATGAAACAGTAAAAGTCAGAGATCATGGTGAAATGTTGCAAACATTAGTAAAACACAGTAAACGGCGTCAAATGCAGTCTGTGGTAATGAAACAGTAAAAAGTCAGAGATCATGGTGAAATGTTGCAAACATTAGTCAAACGCAGTAAACGGCGTCAAATGCAGTCTGTGGTAATGAAACAGTAAAAGTCAGAGATCATGGTGAAATGTTGCAAAGATTAGTCAAAACGCAGTAAACGGCGTCAAATGTAGTCCGTGGTAATGAAACAGTAAAAGTCAGAGATCATGGTGAAATGTTGCAAAGATTAGTCAAACGCAGTAAACGGCGTCAAATGTAGTCGTGGTAATGAAACAGTAAAAAGTCAGAGATCATGGTGAAATGTTGCAAAGATTAGTAAAACGCAGTAAACGGCGTCAAATGCAGTCTGTGGCAATGAAACAGTGAAAAGTCACAGATCATGGTGAAATGTTGCAAAGATTAGTTAAACGCAGTAAACGGCGTCAAATGCAGTCTGTGGCAATGAAACAGTGAAAAGTCAGAAATCATGGTGAAACGTTGCAAAGATTAGTAAAACGCAGTAAACGGCGTCAAATGCAGTCTGTGGCAATGAAACAGTGAAAAGTCAGAGATCATGGTGAAATGTTGCAAACATTAGTAAAACGCAGTAAACGGCGTCAAATGCAGTCTGTGGCAATGAACAGTGAAAAGTCAGAGATCATGGTGAAATGTTGCAAAATTAGTAAAACGCAGTAAACGGCGTCAAATAGAGTCTGTGGTCAATGAAACAGTAAAAAGTCAGAGATCATGGTGAAATGTTGCAAAGATTATAAAACGCAGTAAACGGCGTCAAATGCTATCTGTGGTAATGAAACAGTAAAAGTCAGAGATTATGGTGAAATGTTGCAAAGATTAGTAAAACGCAGTAAACGGCGTCAAATGAAGTCTGTGGCAATGAAACAGTGAAAAGTCAGAGATCATGGTGAAATGTTGCAAAGATTAGTTAAACGCAGTAAACGGCGTCAAATGCAGTCTGTGGCAATGAAACAGTGAAAAGTCAGAGATCATGGTGAAATCGTTGCAAACATTAGTAAAACGCAGTAAACGGCGTCAAATGCAGTCTGTGGTAATGAAACAGTACAAAGTCAGAGATCATGGTGAAATGTTGCAAAGATTAGTCAAACGCAGTAAACGGCGTCAAATGCAGTCTGTGGTAATGAAACATGAAAAGTCAGAGATCATGGTGAAATGTTGCAAACATTAGTAAAACGCAGTAAACGGCGTCAAATGCAGTCTGTGGCAATGAAACAGTAAAAGTCAGAGATCATGGTGAAACGTTGCAAACATTACTAAAACGCAGTAAACGGCGTCAAATGCAGTCTGTGGCAATGAAACAGTAAAAAGTCAGAGATCATGGTGAAATGTTGCAAAGATTAGTCAAACGCAGTAAACGGCGTCAAATGCAGTCTGTGGTAATGAAACAGTAAAAAGTCAAGATCATGGTGAAATGTTGCAAACATTAGTAAAACCAGTAACCGGCGTCAAATGCAGTCTGTGGTAATGAAACAGTAAAAAGTCAGAGATCATGGGAAATGTTGCAAAGATTAGTCAAACGCAGTAAACGGCGTCAAATGCAGTCTGTGGTAATGAAACAGTGAAAAGTCAGAGATCATGGTGAAATGTTGCAAACATTAGTAAAACGCAGTAAACGGCGTCAAATGCAGTCTGTGGCAATGAAACAGTAAAAGTCAGAGATCATGGTGAAACGTTGCAAACATTAGTAAAACGCAGTAAACGGCGTCAAATGCAGTCTGTGGCAATGAAACAGTAAAAAGTCAGAGATCATGGTGAAATGTTGCAAACTTTAGTAAAAACCAGTAAACCGGCGTCAAATGCAGTCTGTGGTAATGAAACAGTAAAAAGTCAGAGATCATGGTGAAATGTTGCAAAGATTAGTAAAACGCAGTAAACGGCGTCAAATGCAGTCTGTGGTAATGAAACAGTAAAAAGTCAGAGATCATGGTGAAATGTTGCAAAGATTAGTACAAACGCAGTAACGGCGTCAAATGCAGTCGTGGTAATGAAACAGTAAAAAGTCAGAGATCATGGTGAAATGTTGCAAAGATTAGTAAAACGCAGTAAACGGCGTCAAATGCAGTCTGTGGTAATGAAACAGTAAAAAGTCAGAGATCATGGTGAAATGTTGCAAAGATTAGTAAAACGCAGTAAACGGCGTCAAATGCAGTCTGTGGTAATGAAACAGTGAAAAGTCAGAGATCATGGTGAAATGTTGCAAAGATTAGTAAAACGCAGTAAACGGCGTCAAATGCAAGTCTGTGGTAATGAAACAGTAAAAAGTCAGAGATCATGGTGAAATGTTGCAAAGATTAGTAAACGCAGTAAACGGCGTCAAATGCAGTCTGTGGTAATGAAACAGTGAAAAGTCAGAGATCATGGTGAAATGTTGCAAAGATTGGGACAGAAGAACAGCTGCAACAGGGCAGGTACGAAAGATTGAGGCTGAAAAGCGAGAAGTTCATCTCATCCAGTGTGCCCAGCAAGGACAGGTGACCGGGTGGGAAGAGCATGTAGTTGAAAGAAAGATTGGATGGAGTGAGATCTGGAAGTGGAACACATCGAGACTCAGCTTCCTTCTCCGGTCCACCTATGACGTTCTGCCTTCGCCAGTGAACCTAGTCAGATGGAAGGTCCAGGAAGATGACAAGTGTAGGTGCGGCAAACGAGGAACCATGAAGCACATCCTCTCAAACTGCCACCTGGCTCTAAACAGATACACCTGGAGACACAACGAAGTGCTCAAAGTGTTCACCAAGATGGCGAAGGAGCAGGCGGAAGAGGGAAAATACGCTCCTAGGCCACAGAAACACGGACTGGGCATGATCGAATTTGTGCCGCAAGGAGGCAAGGTTCCTGAGAGAAAGAAGGCGAGTGAAGCCACAGAAGGTCAGAGCGGTGGTCAATGGGAGGTAGCAGCAGACCTAGAGGGCTGCAAGAGATTCTTCCCCATCCCAACAACGAAGAAGCCAGACCTGGTGATATGGAGTGAGGAAGAGAAAGAGGTACACCTGGTGGAACTCACTGTGCCTCACGAAGACAATATCAGCGAGGCACACGAGCGGAAAGAAAATCGCTATGAGACTCTTGTTGAAGAATGCAAGGAGGCGGGATGGAAAGCAACCCATTTCCCAGTTGAAGTCGGCTGCAGAGGTTTCATCGCGACTAGCGTCAGAAAGTGGATGAGAGTGGCTGGACTTGGTCCGAAGAAAGGGAATGCCATGACAAAAGCCCTACAGGAGACTGTTGAGAAAGCAAGTCATTGGATCTGGCTGAAGAGAGAGGACACAAGCTGGTGCGAGTCCTGACGGTTGACAGAAAAGGCATACAGTCAAACTGGCAAGGAGACCTCACATCGGTGAGGGGGCTCGGTGCGTCATTACAGCTGTCGAGAGGAAGAGCCCGAAACAGCGACGCATTCTCTCCTGATGATCTCCACGCCAGAGTCCGGTCTACGGAGCTTTTGACTGTCACGCAGCACAGGTAGCTGTTTTCATCCATCTAATGAAACAGTGAAAAGTCAGAGATCATGGTGAAATGTTGCAAACATTAGTAAAACGCAGTAAACGGCGTCAAATGCAGTCTGTGGTAATGAAACAGTAAAAAGTCAGAGATCATGGTGAAATGTTGCAAACATTAGTAAAACGCAGTAAACGGCGTCAAATGCAGTCTGTGGCAATGAAACAGTAAAAAGTCAGAGATCATGGTGAAATGTTGCAAACATTAGTAAAACGCAGTAAACGGCGTCAAATGCAGTCTGTGGCAATGAAACAGTAAAAAGTCAGAGATCATGGCGAAATGTTGCAAACATTAGTAAAACGCAGTAAACGGCGTCAAATGTAGTCTGTGGTAATGAAACAGTACAAAGTCAGAGATCATGGTGAAATGTTGCAAGGATTAGTAAAACGCAGTAAACGGCGTCAAATGCAGTCTGTGGCAATGAAACAGTGAAAAGTCAGAGATCATGGTGAAATGTTGCAAACATTAGTAAAACGCAGTAAACGGCGTCAAATGCAGTCTGTGGTAATGAAACAGTAAAAAGTCAGAGATCATGGTGAAATGTTGCAAAGATTAGTAAAACGAAGTAAAAACAAACCTAGTTTCAATGCGTCATAGAAACTAATGAAACGTGATTTTTTTTAAAAATGATCAAAAGAAATAGTGAAACGTAGTGGGGAAGTCATAAAAAGTAGTGAAACATCTGAAATAGTTTTTAAAAGAAAAGAAGTGATTGGTTCTAAAAAAAAATAGTAAAACGCAGTGCAAGGTAGTAAGAAATAGGAAAGACAAAAAATAGATCGAAACGCGTTGCGTTCGTTTTGCCATATTTTGACTCATTTATTTGGCGGCGCAGTATTTCTGCCTTTGCTCTTGTTTCCATTTCCGCCTGCAGTTACCCCACTCTCAAACCAAACAGAAGAGACATCTAGTGAGAAATAAGCTTGAAAACCTAGTAAGAAAACAGTTTTAAGAGAAACAGCGAAACACGGCAGGAAATTGCAAAACGTGATGAGAATACTGAAAAATCAGGAAATGTAATGAAGGATAAATCGGTAAAATTGTGAGCCGTAGTACTACATACGCAACGGGAACAAGAAACGTTGACAAAAAAAGTAAAAAGTAGTACATCATTAAAAAAAAAAAAAGGGGGGGGGAGTGGGGGAGGGGGGGGGAGGAAGAAGTAGCGAAAATTGGTAAGAAGTAGCAAAAAGTAATGAAACGTAGTAAGAAATAGCAGAAAGTAATGAAGTGAAGTTAAATTTTTTTTAAGCAAAATTCAATTAAACGTACTGAGAAATACCAAAAAGTAATGAAACGTAGTAAGAAATAACAAAAAGCACTGAAACGTACAAGAAATAGGGAACAGTAATATAAAGAAAAAGAAGAGACAGAGAAGGGGGGGGGGGAGGGGGGCAGGGGTTGTTAAACATACTACGATACAGGAAAAGGTGTTGAAAATAGAAAGAAATGGCAAACTGTAGCGTAACGTGAAAAGGAAACAGTAAACAGTCGTGGAACAGCAACGTGGAGTAAAACGTAGCAAACGATGTAAAACGTAGTGAACCGTAGCAAGAAGCAGGAGACCGTAGTGAACAGCAGTCAAACACAGCGCCGAGTGAACAGCTCTGTGGTGTGCCGAACACCCCGGCAGGCTGGGAGTCCATAAAATGTGTGTGGTCGTTCAGCGGGGATGAACCTCCCCTGTCACCTGTTCTTCAACACCGTCCGGAGAAGGGTAGGGGTAGGGGTGGAAGGACGGGTAGCAGTGCGCATGCCTGGAGGTGGAGTTTTTTTTTTGTTTTTTAATCTCTTCTTTTTAACGAACATTAGCTCTGATCAAACCATAAAATTGTGGGAGACGTGAAGAGTTCTGTGTGTAGAGGGTAGGGGGTGGGGGTGGGGGGTGGGAGTGGGATGCGTGCGTGAATGCGTGCGTGTGCGTACGTGTATGTGTGTCGGGGGGGGGGGGGGGGTGCGTGTGTGCGTGCGTATGTGTGTGTGTGCTTCCACGGGCGCGCGTGCGTGTGTGCATGCATGTGTGTGTGTGTGTGTGTGTGTGTGTGTGTGTGTGTGTGTGTGTGTGTGTGTGTGTGTGTGGGTGTGTGTGCATGTGCGCGTGCGTGTATGTGTTTATGTATGCATATGTACCGGCAGACATCTACCATAAACCCCAACAAGAAAAAACCACAGAAAAAAAGTAGAGAAAAAACCCGAAAAGGCAGAGGGGTGTGGGGAGAAGGGGGGGGGGGGAGAGAAAAAGAAAATGTGAAGCAAAGAGAGAACACCATAAAGTTGCAAATGAGAAGCTAAGCGTTGGCACTGTCCGCCCTCAAGGGCTGAGGGAGACCCTTGTTCGAGGCCTGCAGTCGCAGGGTGAAGGAAGTCATTTATTAGGCCGAAAATCTACGCGTGCAAGTGTAAAACTCCGATCTCGGATTACACCGCCGGTCGGAACGGCTGCTTCGGCGACCGCCATGAAAGAGGCCCGTTCATTCGCTGTTCTCATTGTCCAGACACACACACACACACACACACACACACACACACACACACACACACACACACACACTCACTCACTCTCTCTCTCTCTCGCTCTCTCTCTCTCTCTCTCTCTCTCTCTCTCTCTCTCTCCAACTTGTTTTTTTTCTCTAACACTATTTTCCAGTGATCCAACTGATTTTCAAACTTTATGCGCTTACCCCGTCCCCATCCCCCTTTCTCTCACTCCTTCCCTCTGTTCAGAGTTTTTTTCCCGATCGCACCAGCCATGGGCTGTGATCTTGCAAAACAGGATCGGAGGTCACAAGTGCTGTTGCTGTTTTTTCTATTTACTGCTCTTGCAGCCGCTACTTCTGCTGCTGCTGGTGGTGTTTGTGAGGATGACAAATATGCTGCGGTGCTGCTGCTACTATAAATACGAACAATATTCACAATACTGGTGCTGCTGCTACTATAAATACGAACAATATTCACAATACTGGTGCTGCTGCTACTATAAATACGAACAATATTCACAATACTGGTGCTGCTGCTGCCAGTTCTGCTGCTACAACTATTCTTGATACTTATTGGTCGTTACGGCGACGACAACGACGATGACGGCACTTTGTTTTAGGCAGGAATCCTCATTGATGCCTTACGTGTAACGCTTGCTTTGTCTTCAAACTGTTTACTACTATCACTAAGAACGCTTTAGCTCTTTAAACTTTGAAAAGAAAAAAATGTCCATGATGCCAAACGTGCTGTATAAGAACATCGCAGAGCTACAAAACTTGACCAATGACGATGATTCAGAATCCATGTCCGTTCGTCCCAGACACAAGTACAGAAAAACATTGGGGGGGGGGGGGGGGGGGGGGGGGAGGGGGTACTGAATACCATAAATCATTACAACGAATTTACGAGTTCTAACTTCTATTAAGTGTGGGGAATAACAGAATACAGTCAAAGTGACACTGTGAACCACCTATTCCAGGATTGCGACACATATGTCATTGTTCTCCGATGCAAATGATTTTTCAACTGGCAGAATATCATTGTTTAACCACGGGAGCATTAATTACTTTCCAATGTTTCTTACTAATAAATCAACTAGAAGGGGGGGGGGGGGGGAAGAAACTATCTTATCCATTCTGTGATAAAAGAATGACGCAGTTACACTCATACGAATAGAAGTTCACTGCACTCCCTCTACACCCGACACTACCACGCGCACTGACTCACAAACAACAGTCGCATACTTGGAATATCAGCCAAGAGAAGGCATGATCATACAGAGGATGGGAGGGGGCAGGTGGGGGGGGAGAAAAGGGAGGTGTGGAGGGAGGCAAGAGTAGGAGTGGGGCTGTGGGTCAGTTTACTGCTTTTCATCTGCCCTCTTCTGTATGTCATTGGCGTTTGCATGTTGGAACAGGGTAGGGGTGACGAACGGGTATGCCACAGGTCTGGGGACATATAGGGAATACCTCACCCGTGGAAGGCCTCAACACCACGATGTCTATCCCAGATACGTTACCTCTCACCGTCCTTGGCTGTGCGTGTGAGGGTGTCGTCGCTAGACTTGGTGACGGGGGGGTGTGTGTGTTGTGTGTGTGTGTGTGTGTGTGTGTGTGTGTGTGTGTGTGTGTGTGTGTGTGTGTGTGTGTGTAAGAGAGAGAGAATGTGTGTGAGAGAGAGAGAGAGAAGTGCGGGGTGTGTGTGTGTGTGTGTGTGTGTGTGTGTGTGTGTGTGTGTGTGTGTCTGTGTGTGTGTGTGTGTGTGAGAGAGAGAGAGAGAGAGAGAGAGAGAGAGAGAGAGAGAGAGAGAGAAAGTTGGTGATTTCTGTTTTCATACACGTTTCTCCATTTGTTGTGTTTTTCAGTGGGTTTTTGTTTTTTTTTCTTTGGTAGGGGGGTGGGGGTGGGGGTGGGAGAAACACACACAGGTGCCAGTTCCATGGTTCTGTTTCTGCGGACTAATAAAACTAACAAAAATGAAAACGCCAATAATACTCCTGTTTATTTGGATTCAGGGCGGTTCATCTTGCCGTGGTTGTGATCCTGCTACGTCGTGCTGCTACATGAATCCTGATACGTCGTGCTGCTACATGAATCCTGCTACGTCGTGCTGCTACATGAATGCCGAGATCCGCGTGATCTGGACGCTGTGGACCACATGAGTCGGGAGGCGAAGCCCCCGTCCCTGTGAGAACTGATATTCTCGTGCTGGGGGAATCGATATGTGTCCTAGTTTGAAGCTGATCGCTGTTGTGTGGGAGTCGAGAGAAATATCATCGTGGGTCTGAGGTACAGATAAACAAGTAAATAAAGACACCCCCTTCCCACTGTAACGACCTCTCCCCCCCCCTCCCTCTCTCTCTCTCTCTCTCTCTCTCTCTCTCTCTCTCTCTCTCTCTCGTACACCAGTCCCATCTTTTAAAGACTTGTTTTCTTTTCTTCCACCCCTCCCCCTCCCTTCCGTTAAAGACTCGTTTTCATAGATCCGTTTCTCCTTGCATAGAACTGTAAGACTGGGACCACACAGTCGAGTTTCATTCACTTAATGGATGCGTTTCTGAGAGTGTTGCTCAAATTTCCTGACCACCACTGCAGGTGTCTGTATCTCTCGGGCCCTGTTGACACCACATACATTATGTACACATTATCACAGCACAGCCCTGTGATGCCGTCTCAGACCGGAATAGAACTCTATGGCATCATCTTCGTTATACTCAACGATCAGCATAAAAAAAGTCTGAACTTCTGTGGCTCTTTGTTCCCTACTCTCACGGTGACCTTAGCTTCGATTTCTTCTCTACGTCTGTATCCTTGGTGAGTTCAAAACCAGTTTGCCGGTGTTGGCAAGTTCAAGGAAACGTGCTGTCACCCTTCCGAAGGGGACACTTACTCACGATGGCTCCGCGACTAAACAATCATTGCTGCCAGTATAGGGCTTACTTGGTGGTGTCTTGCGAATGTTGGATCAGACCGGGCACCAGTGAACACCACTGAAGTGATGCGGCAGTCGTAAAGTGTCTACTTCGGTGGATGGCCTCATGGCGACTTACCCATTGCTGTGCACTGCCTGTGCAGTGGCTATGGCGGGAAAAGCTCAGCTGTGGCAGTGGACGTGGACTCTGAATGAGCGGAGTAGGGATAATGCCACTGAGATGGCACAAAAGATAAGACAGAAAACAGAACAACCAACCAACCAACCTATCTTACCCCCTCTACCCTACCCGGTTTTTTTTTTCTCTCTCTCTCTTCACTTTACACTCAATATAAAATCCTTCGTCGAAATCCTGTCTTCCTGGGGCATGTTTCTGTCTATATACCAGATTTATGTCCAATACAGACTCCTCTGCAAGAACTCCTGTTTTCCTGGGACATGTTTCTATCCGTCTACATACTAGGTTTAGTCCCAAATAAAAACTCCCTCCCTCTCATGAAGGATTTCTGTACATAATTACTGAACTGTGCCAGCGTTCATGTTCTTTTGGAAATCGGGGTCTTTACTGCTTTGGAAACTGAATCGGTATTATTCGGAACCGAAGACCTATACGTTCAGGGTGTGAAACCCACATTGGTTGGAAACTGAGATCCGTACCATCTTAGAGCTCCGCAATACGGCAACACACCTCCGAACCAGGAACACGACTGTTTATCCTATTCTGATGTTTAGTGTGGCTTCTGTGGTCGGCTGAGCTGTAAAATACGATTACATTACTTGACAGCTGCATCAGTCACTGTTTGTTTCCTTGGTTCAAGGTGACGAGAAGCTGACGTGAAGGTGACAGATCCTATCCACCCCCCGCCCTCCACCCGTTTCTATCCGTCTACATACTAGGTTTAGTCCCAAATAAAAACTCCCTCCTTCTCAAGACCCAGTTTATGAAGGATTTCTGTACATAATCACTGAACTGTGCCACCGTTCATGTTCTTTTGGAAATCGGGATCTTTACTGCTTTGGAAACTGAATCGGAGCCAGTGAACTAAACAAAGAGGTGATGATTGCCCTTCAGGCCTTCCCCTCACACTGGGGAAGGTTTCAGGGTGTAGAGGCCAACCTGTGGATCGTCTTTCCTTCCCCTGATCCGGTGCCGCCAATCGGCGGCTTCTGTTACCTGGGTGACTAATCCACGGCCATGAATCTTTCTAGTTCTCGCTCTGAATAGTTCGATTCAAGGAAGGGGGAGAGGGGGGGGGGAGGGGGGGAGGGGGTGCCAAAGGCGAACTCTGGCATTAGTACCGACACTTCACTGACTGCGTGGAATCCCTGACTTACTAATGCCGGTCTTGTGCCTGCCACGAATCTGGTGTGTGCGTGTGTGTGTGTGTGTGTGTGTGTGTGTGTGTGTGTGTGTGTGTGTGTGTGTGTGTGTGTGTGTGTGAGCACGCGCATGTGCGTGTGCACATGTATGCGTGTGTGCGAGTGTGCGTGTGTGCGTGTGTGTACGAGCGTGCCTGTGAGTGCGTGAGTGTTTGAGCGAAATAAAATCATGATCCCAACAAAAGTGGTGATGACAATGATAATGATGATGATGACGATCCTTTGTTGTCCCAAGAATCCCAATTTCCCAATAGACACCTCAGCTTTGAGATGACATGGGCCTTTGCTCCCAAAAACGTAGAGATGGATCGATCGATCCTCTCGTGTCTGTCTCTGTCTGTCTGTCTGTCTGTCTGTGTGTGTGTGTGTGTGTGTGTGTGTGTGTGTGTGTGTGTGTGTGTGTGTGTGTGTGTGTGTGTCTGCTTACAAACCAACTAATTGCAAATGCCATTACCGAGCTGAAAACTCGTTAAAAAACTAAACCATCCGCAAAATCAACAGACAGTACCACAAAAGCAACGTTCTTTTTGACATTAGAACACTGGCAACCAAGGTTTGCATCTACTTCACCTTTTAATCGTTCACAATCAATAACAGGGAAGAGGGTACTGTTTAAGAACCAGTTTACTAAGGCGCCTAAATCCCCCTCCCCCTGTTCCCCTCTCACACACACACCAATCACAACACACTCCATTCTTTTCCAGGCATCAGCACTTTATGTAAGGCAGTTAGTATCCAATCGTCATTAGACAACCAACGGAGTCAGGGGAAGAAAAAAAAAAAAAAACATTCCCGGCGAAGGTAAACGTTACGTGCTCAGCCGCCTCCCTCAGGATTCCCTTGACCCCCGCGAAGTCCGACAACTCCTTCCGCGACAATCCGCGGGACTTACTTCCTCCTTAACAGCCGTCCACTCCGGCGAGAACCTCTGTGATTTTCCCTCTTCATCACAGACATCTTGTTTTCGATGCGTGTGGTCTTCACTCCAACCCTCCCCCCCCCCCCCTCCCCTTCTTCCCGGAGCCCTATCACCCCAAACAGGCAGACGATCCGAGGCTGGGGTGCCAGGCAAGCAGTTGGAGGAAGTCTGTGATTGTCTGCATGCATCCTCCCGTGTTCTTACCAGAGAAGGAAAATCACCGGCTGTCCACGGCAGGAACGGCTAGGGAAGGAGGTAGAGGGAAGCGGGGGGGGGGGGGGGGGTTGCGTCTCTTCGTGGCTCTTGGCAGGTCTGTGGTTTGTGTCGCGTGTTCTTCGATGTTTCTGGAGTTTCCCTGGATCTTCCTACCTCGAGGATAACCACTGGAGATGCAGCTGTCCATCTCATCTCACCCACCCATCCCTGCTCCCCACCCCTTTTCACTATCGCCATCCATCACCTCCCCCCATCTCTCTCTCTCTCTCTCTCTCTCTCTCTCTCTCTCTCTCTCTCTCTCTCTCTCCTCTTCTATTCTCTTCTCCCCAACTATCCTCTCCCTCTGTCTCTCATGTCTTATTCTCTGTGTGTGTGTGTGTGTGTGTGTGTGTGTGTGTGTGTGTGTGTGTGTGTGTGTGTGCATGCGTGCGTACATGCGCGTGTGTGCGTGTGCGTGTGCTCGCGCTTGTGTCTGTGTGTACGGGCGCGCGTACTTGCGCGCGTGTGCGCGCGATTCTTGCCCCCCCCCTCTCTCTCTTCTCTCTCTCTCTCCCCTCTTCATAACTACTTTTGCCCAATATTATTTCCAGCTAAGTGTGGAAGCAGTAGGAAGTAGAATATTTAACTGTTGTCATTGACCAGTTACAGTTTCTGATGATAAAGCAACGTCATCCACCCAGCATGGAAACAAACAGCGACAATTCAGTCGAATAATTGCTAAACTGTGCTGTTTTTAAGAGTTCTCTTAGATTTAAAGGTGCAACCCATTAAACAGTTGTGATCAGAAATAATATGAAGACAGCACATTTAGAGTGTTATTGTCCAGCTATTCAAAATGTTCGCCATAAAAAAAAGATCCGAAGGAAACAGGGACTAATATGGCAGTTGTGGAAGTTCTGATTATTGTTATCACTTGGTTCAAAGATATACACTGCTGGCATGAAACTTGGTTTGATTCAACACGGACATTATAACGTGATTGGGGAATAAATCATATCATGATTATAATTGAATGGGCTGGCTCTATTTCAAACAGGCCCAATTCTTTCCGAAAAAAAAGTCTGACCCTCCACCCACACACCCCACATCCAACTCTCTCTCTCTCTCTCTCTCTCTTCTCTCTCTCTCTCTCAATCTCTCTCTCCGTCACAATGACACACACATACACACACACGCGCACGCGCGCACGCATACGCGCATACACACTCGCGCACGCGCGCGCGCGCGCGCACACACACACACACACACACACACACACACACACACACCTCCATTCCCACCCACGCCCGACCCATACAACACACCTGTTAACAATTGTCTTCAAAACTTCCCGCGCTTCAAACCAGGGCCCGTTCAGTGCGAGCTACGCGCTCATGTAGGCTGCATGTGTCGCTCTGCCAGGGGGCCGTTCAGTGCGAGCCACGCGCTCATGTAGGCTGCATGTGTCGCTCTGCCAGCGGCCCGTTCAGTGCGAGCCACGCGCTCATGTAGGCTGCATGTGTCGCTCTGCCAGCGGCCCGTTCAGTGCGAGCCACGCGCTCATGTAGGCTGCATGTGTCGCTCTGCCAGCGGCCCGTTCAGTGCGAGCCACGCGCTCATGTAGGCTGCATGTGTCGCTCTGCCAGGGCCCGTTCAGTGCGTGTAGCCGGCCGTTTTGTCCGACCTGGCCGTTTTGTCCGAGGTTGGACAAAACGGCCGGGTCGGACAAAACGGCCGGCTAAAACCCAGCTGTTTTGTCCGACTTTCAATTTTTTGTCGGACAAAACGGCCTGGTTGGACAAAACGGCCGGCTCTATGTACGCGGCCGTTTTGTCCGATATATTTTTCAATTGTTCTTTGCCCAGTTCCACTGGCAAAAAAGTATAAATTCGTCGCGTTCTGGTTTGGTTTTTTTTTTTCTTTTTCTTTCTTTTTTTTTGTTTGTTTGTTTGTTTTTTCTGTCTGTCGCAAGGATATCTTCCGAACGGAAAGTCGGAGTCGCGTCAAACTTTGTGTGGTGGTGTGGCACAAGAATGGCAAGAGATCCGAACAAGAAGGTCATGACCTTGAAGTATGACCTTTGTAGGCCAATCAGGGTCAAGGTCAAGGTCGAAGAGATAGCTGGACCCTAAAAATTTGAGGGTGGGGAAATTTTTGTTGCAATCATTTATTCTGAACGGGTAGACAGAAGCAATTCAAATTTTATGTGATGTTGTGCCACCTTAGTTGGAAGATATTCCAAACAAATATGTCAAGGTCATGACCTTGGCGAATGACTTTGAAAACTGAAAACCTATTTTTAGCCATATCTCGAGCACTGGAAAACATAGGATGTTGAAACTTAGCATGGAGGTGATTTGGCTTATGGTGCATCCAAATATTGTAAACCGATCAAGGTCGTAGTCTCTTCAAATTTTGTGTGGTGGTGTACCACATGAATGGCAAGAGATCCGAACAACAATATTCAAGGTCAAGGCCTTTTTTTTCTGTCTGTCCCAAGGATATCTTCAGAACGGAAAGTCGGAGTCGCGTCAAACTTTGTGTGGTGGTGTGCCACATGAACGGCAAGAGATTGGAACAAGATGTGTGTGTGTGTGTGTGTGTGTGTGTGTGTGTGTGTGTGTGTGTGTGTGTGTGTGTGTATGTGTGTGTGTGTGTGTGTGTGAGAGAGAGAGAGATAGAGAGAGAGATAGAGACAGACAGACAGAGACAGAGAGACACAGAGAAAGAGAGAGAGAGAGAGAGGAGGAGAGAGAGAGAGAGAGAGATCTATAACTTCATGTGACTTATAAATGTCAGTGTGTGTGTGTGTGTGTGTGTGTGTGTGTGTGTGTGTGTGTGTGTGTGGCACTGTGCACGTAAGTATTGTGTGTGTGTGTGTGTGTGTGGTGCGTGCGTGCGTGCGTGCGTGCGTGCGTGCGTGCGTGCGTGCGTGCGTGCGTGGTGTGTGTCCAAAAGTGAGAAAAGTACTTTCAGTTGTAGCAGTGTGAAAGTCAAAGACAGTTATTGAATGAATGTCAGTGCGTGTCAGCTACTCGGTGCGGAGAGAGACAGAGAGAAGGTGGGACTAAGGTATGAGGGTAAAGGAAGGCGGGGAGGCGGGGGGGGGGGACGGGCAAAGAACATATCTGTCGTGCGGCGTTGTAGCCGCTCGGCGATGCGCTTGTTATTGCTGTGCCTAGTTCATGCTACAATTTGTACTTAGGCTTGCTCATGTTACACTTAGCGTAATGTTTTACCCCACCTACATTCAAGTAAAGGGTGACGTCACCCACATTTTGTCGATCAGGAAGGATAAATCCCAACATGTTTTTTTAGGAGGAAATCGACCATTACACAGTGCTATTATCATGACTGTCAGTGAAGTTGGTCAGCTCTATATGGATGTGTGTGTGTGTGGGGGGGGGGGGGGGTGGGGGGGGGGGGGGGTGTATGTCAAATAAATCGAAGTTTTGAATTATCATTCAAGAACAACTTTTAGCTCAAAAGGTAGATGAAAGACAGCCCTATCTACACTGAAAAAGGCAATACTGCAAATACACAAAGAAGCAAGAAAACAGGAGGGGGTGGCTTAAATACACCTTTTCAAATTTTTAAGGTCAAGGTTATGACCTTGACGTGTGACCTTCAAAACCGAAAATCTATTTTTAGCCATATCTCCGGCAGCGGTCAACATAGGAAGCTGAAACTTGGTATGAAGGTTGCTTGGTTTATTGCTCTCCAAATATGACAAAGCAATTAAGGTCAAGGTAAAGGTCACAGACAACGTCAGACTCTCAAAATTGAGGGTGCGTCAACTGTTTGTCCCAAGACTCCAACGGTTTGACACAGTCACCTCAAATGTTGTATCGTGATGTGCCACCTGTCTCTCTCTGTTTCTGTCTGTCTGTCTGTCTGTCTTCTCTCTCTCTCTCTCTCTCTCTCTCTCCCTCTCTCCTCTCCTGCAGCCAAGTAAAGAAATCACGAGAATAAGACCCACTCGATAGTCCTGGCCCCTGATGGCCAATGGTCAGCTTAAGACGCCAAATTGGCCACCTGGGGACATGACGGCCGAATGGGTTTTTTCCACGTGATTTCTTTACTTGGGGGTAGACAGACAGAAAAAAAAACAACAACAAAAAAGAAAAAAAGAAAAAAAAAACACAACGCCACGAATTTATACTTCTTCGCCAGTGAAATATCGGACAAAACGGCCGTTTACTTAGAGCCGGCCGTTTTGTCCAACCAGGCCGTTTTGTCCTACAAAAAATTGAAAGTCGGACAAAACAGCCGGGTATTAGCCGGCCGTTTTGTCCGACCCGGCCGTTTTGTCCAACCTCGGACAAAACGGCCAGGTCGGACAAAACGGCTGGCTACAGTGCGAGCCACGCGCTCATGTTGGCTGCATGTGTCGCTCTGCCAGCGGCCCGTTCAGTGCGAGCCACGCACTCATGTAGGCTGCATGCGTCGCTCTGCCAGGGCCGTTCAGTGCGAGCCACGCGCCCATGTAGGCTGCATGCGTCGCTCTGCCAGGGCCCGTTCAGTGCGAGCCACGACCGCATGTAGGCTGCATGCGTCGCTCTGCCAGGGCCCGTTCAGTGCGAGCCACGACCGCATGTAGGCTGCATGCGTCGCTCTGCCAGGGCCCGTTCAGTGCGAGCCACGCGCTCATGTAGGCTGCATGCGTCGCTCTGCCAGCGGCCCGTTCAGTGCGAGCTACGCACTCATGTAGGCTGCATGTGTCGCTCTGCCAGGGCCCGTTCAGTGCGAGCCACGCACTCATGTAGGCTGCATGCGTCGCTCTGCCAGGGCCCGTTCAGTGCGAGCCACGCATTCATGTAGGCTGCATGCGTCGCTCTGCCAGGGGCCGTTCAGTGCGAGCCACGCATTCATGTAGGCTGCATGCGTCGCTCTGCCAGGGGCCGTTCAGTGCGAGCCACGCATTCATGTAGGCTGCATGCGTCGCTCTGCTAGGGGCCGTTCAGTGCGAGCCACGCATTCATGTAGGCTGCATGCGTCGCTCTGCCAGGGGCCGTTCAGTGCGAGCCACGCACTCATGTAGGCTGCATGTGTCGCTCTGCCAAACGGTGCCAGCCTCAGGCTCCAAACAGTACCACTACGTGTTGTATTTTATGAAAGGCACGATGCAGTGATACAAATATGGCGGGCAGGTCTGCGCTGGACGAGCAGTCATTGAATACCTTTCTTGACATTGACGCTTTTCTTCGATAATAGCAATTATTAAATTATGATAATAAGTGTTTATCGAGCTATGTGTAGTTTTTATAAAGTATAAAAGAACATACGCACACACGTACACGCACACGGACACACACACACACACACACACACAACACCGCGCGCGCGCGCGCGCGGACACACACACACACACACACACACACACACATACGTACACGCACACGCAACACACACACACACGCACACACACACACACACACACGAACACAACACACGCACACACGAACACAAACAAACACACAGCGCTGGCGCACGCACTCATATTCGCACTTGCACTCATTATCAGAACCAAATGGCAAGAAAATAAAAGAACTGCAGTAAAAGGGTGATAACTGTTTGGGTTTTTTAAAGTTCAGAACAGCCTTTGTATGTCTAGCAAATCATTCGGCAGCGAGCTGAAGAGTGTTGGTGCCTAGTAAGAAAGCGATCAGGAGACAAACCTTCAGTTTTTGCACAACGTAAAGACCGTGTATCTATAGGTTACCGTAGTTACCTGAATTGTGCTGACAACAAGAAATAAAAAGAAATCAGGAAATTCAACTTATTAACGAAAGTGAAAGAGGCAAGGTTTTGGCTTAGAACAGAAATGTTCGTGTTTAATTCTCTCATTAACGGCAACCTAGTGAAGAGCTTTCAGGAAAAGTGTAACATGATCCCACTTCCGTGTTTATAGTAAAAGTCTGGCAGCTAGTTATTTTTTCTGAACTCGCAGGGGTCAGTGAATCACAGACAATGGAAAACCACACATCAGAGAACTGCCACAATAGTGTGCGGATGACAGCCACGAACAAACAAGATCTTAGTAACGAGAAGTGACCACAAACTATCAAAACGTAGCGTCTGAAGAGCCGGACTATGGAGAACCAAGCATCGGGTGCTGATTCTGAGCAAAATAGGCAATGTACTGATCAGTGACGTAACATTTCACTTTGTAGCAACGCCAACTGGCCGTTTGTAATTCGTCTTCTGATGCAGCGTATCGTACATATACCGCGTACATTAAGAACTGACGGGGTGCCAGGCTGGTTCAGCTGGACTGAGCGCCAAATTCGCATCAAATGCGGTGAGTTCCAATCCCACTGACACGCCACACAAAAATCGCCATTTTCGCTGCCCTTCGTGTAGTCTACTGTAAATGACGTTGCCCTCCCCCGCATTTCTCCCGGGATGGTTATTTATCTGCTACACCTCAGCTTGAGAGTAAGGACGTGATACTAACTAGAACGTTGCAGTTCTGGCGGGTATCAGTGTAGTGTAAAATAGGTCCTCTCGACCCACTCTTTAAGGATGCCTACCCCTATCATCTTTCGGTGAGACTGGACGTTAAGTTTGTAACGTACGTACGGAAATCGACACCTTTACCGTTAGGTCACCATTCTACCCAGTGGGGCCGGTAGTCAAAAGCAGCATTGTCCTGAACTGGCCCTGAACACAAGGTGAGGTCATCTGCGATTTCCACCTGTCTCACACCTGGTCTGCCACTGGCCGTTCCATCGCCGGTACCCGACACTTCCAGTTCCTGACCTCTGTGATTTTCTGTGTGTATCTCCAACCCCATCCTTTTCCTCTCCCCCTCCTCACCCCCCCCCCCCCTCCGCTTTACACTTTTTCTCTACTCCCCACCCCCCTCTGTGTGTGTGTGTGTGTGTGTGTGTGTGTGTGTGTGTGTGTGTGTGTGTGTGTGTGTGTGTGTGTGTGTGCGTGTGTGTGTGTGTGAGTGAGTGAGGACGTGTCAGTCAGGAGTCACTGTCGGTCGCTTACTCCTAGAAATTGGTGTCCGAAGCCTCTTGATGCCTGGCTGATCGGTAGTTCCATTTGCGTGTCCTTGGATGGACGGCGAGAGACGCCCCTTACCTACCCCACCCACCCCACCCCATCTCTCTCTCTCTCTCTCTCTCTCTCTCTCTTTCTCTCTTCTGGAATTTTCAGTGTCTGTGTTCTTGTGACCTTGCTGAACTAAATCACGACACTTCCCCACCACCTTCTCTCTCTCTGTCTGTCTCTCTCTCTCTTCAGCTTTATAAAGACAGACAGACAGATAAAGACCGACAGACAGACAGAGAGACTGATAGAAAGATAGATAGCTAATGTGCGTGACTGTGTATGTATAAGTGAAAAAGATAAAACAGAAAGTGGATGTCGGGGTATAGAAGTGTGTGTGTGTGTGTGTGTGTGTGTGTGTGTGTGTGTGTGTGTGTGTGTGTGTGTGTGTGTGTGTGCGTCTGCGTGTGTGTGTGTGTGTGTGTGTGCGTGTGTGTATGCGTGTGTGCGTGTATGTGCGTGCGTGCGTGCATGCGTGTGTGCGTGCGTGCATGCGTGCGTGCGTGCGTGCGTGCGTGCGTGTGTGTGTGTGTGTGTGTGTGTGTGTGTGTGTGTGTGTGTGTGTGTGAATGTTTTCAACTCAGTGTTGTTTATAGCCCAAGCGACAGCTAAGGGCTATATCAGGGCTGTTATCTAGTTGAAGTCAACTCTCAAAATAAATTCACACACACACACACACACACACACACACACACACACACACACACACACACACACACACACACACCTCATTAAAACAGATTATCTTAAAACACGCCAGAATTTCGTTAAAGTCTTTCTTCCTTGAGATCTCAGATCAGAGAAAAATACTTGTCTATTTCAGAAACAAACAAAAAAATCACATCAGGTAGGACATCTTTGAACAATATTTTCATGCAGTCTGTTGTAAAATGTTGAGGTTTGACATCATGTTAAGTCCCAACACTCTACAAGAACAAAGTTTATAGTGTGTGGTACATTACCTAGAATGCACCACGGAGCTTCCTCACCTTTTAAGAATGATATGAGCGGGTGCAAAATGAATGGCCTGTGTGCAAACGACACAAGATGTTTTCATTACAGCGCCAGTGGCACACGGTGAAAGGTGTTTAAGGTCTGAACCAATCTGGGAGATTTTGCTATCTGTCTGCCAGTTCAACTCCTTTCACAGGAGGCCTTTGTCAAACGCCTGAGCTTTAAGTCTCTCAGGTTGGTGTTAAGATTGAGAATCTGCTCAACTCTTTATTTCTGGCGTCCTTGGCAAGTTGATCAATCACCGTTTTGTCTAAAATGCCAGAATTACCGGGAACCCCAGCAAAGTCTACGTTGTAACCATCAGATTTCAAAGAGGTGTACTAGTCAAATGAGCTCAACAGTTAAGGGTGCTTGAGATTGCGCCCAGTAATGGCTCCTAAAGCGGGAAGGAAGTAAGATAGAATGAAGAAGCCTTCACAATTTAATTCTGAGACCATCTGAAGTGCCAGCACCAACGCCGTGAGCTCAACGGTATAGATGGAGGTGTCTGTGGAAATGTGTTCCAAAACATCTCTGAGAAGGCACTGTAGCGCAGTACGCAGCAAAAGCAACTCCCTCTTTAGATTTGGAGCCATCAGAAAATAGACTTTGAGACAATGGAAATTTAGAACAAATTTCAGCAAAAAAAAAGAGAAAAATTATGCCAAAGAGCTGGTGAGTCTTTGCAACAGGAGACCAGATCCAAGCGAATCTCTGGCTTGAAGAGAGACAATGGTGAGTTGTCAGAAAATTCGGACAAATCACATACGACTCCATTGTGTGTCTGCATTGTTCAAATGGGAAAGAATACGACATCCCAAAATTAGAATGGACTGTCTTCAACTTTTTTAGGAACTTTGTGTAACAAATACGCAGTCATGGGCAGGACTGGGGGGTTCTGAGAAGAGGTTCAAACAATGGTTCAAAGAAGGTTTCACCCGACGATTGGCGAAGGATGGTTACCCTGCCCCTGCTGACTGTATACAGAAATGGTGCGGAGCGGAATGCACCCAAAAAAGCCCTGGGGTGCAGAGTTTTTAGGTACGAAGATCTTGCAGAACCGTACACAACACGGCCGTAGTCCAGGCTGGAGCGGATCAGTACTCTGTAGAGACGGATTAGATTTTGCCTATCAGCGGTCCAAACCGTGTGTAAAATGAAAATAAAATATTCAATGCTTTCTGCAAGACGTTTTCAAGTTCTGCATGTGCCTTCTTAAAGTTCATTTGTTGGTCGAAGATAACGGCCAGAAATATGGCTTCCATTACAGCCGATAAGGTGGATTTATCAAGACGAATGTGAAGCTAAGAAAAAAAAACTGTGGAAAGTTGTGGAAGTGGATGCGCTGAGTTGTGGTACCTGAAAACCACGGACCACTGTCAATCTCAGCAATGCAAAGCTGGATTCGATGATTCAGGTATGGGCACCCTACACAGCTTTGGATGCGTTCGACTGTTTGTGTGTGGCTACAGCCTTATTTCACGATCAGCAAGCACAATAGCCTTCAGGAGCAGATCTGACATACGCTTTGAGTGGCATTCTGCCAGGTATGACCTGTTCCTCAGCTGTTTTTTAATGGCCTGAAGATTGTCCGACGAACATTCAAAGCCTTTCTGGATAGCAAAGGGCAGAGAGATTGTCCGACGAACCTTCAAAGCCTTTCTGGATAACGAAGGGCAGAGACATTGTCCGACGAACCTTCAAAGCCTTTCTGGATAGCGAAGGGCAGAGAGATTGTCCGACGAACCTTCAAAGCCTTTCTGGATTGCGAAGGGCAGAGAGATTGTTCGACGAACCTTCAAAGCCATTCTGGATAGCGAAGGGCAGAGACATTGTCCGACGAACCTTCAAAGCCTTTCTGGATAGCGAAGGGCAGAGAGATTGTCCGACGAACCTTCAAAGCCTTTCTGGATAGCGAAGGGCAGAGTGTTGACAAGGGTTGTCTTTATCAGCACGCTCCATAACAAGCCACGAAGCCCCCAAACAAGTGTCTCCTCTCACTTCAGAATCTGAACCACAGTCCTCCTCATGATCGTAATCTCCCCTCCGATTGATTTTTGCCCAGCCTCCTCCGTTCGAGTGGATGGGGGGGGGGGGGGGGGGGGGGGACGGGGGGGGGGGAGTTGGGGTGGTGGTAAAGAAACCATTTTGTCTGATTTCAGATTCTATCCTTCCGGCTCCCAGCCACCATAGAGTCCCACCCACCATAGAATCCACCTTACGGATCCATGGCCAAGAAATCCGTGTCTTGACCCCTTCAAAACTTCGGGAGAGACAGACGACAAACAGCAACCAACTAACCCTATCCCCTCTGACCAGGCCTAGCTCCTGTAGACAGGGAGAGAGAGAGCAGAACTCCGTAGCGGTTACCTTGGTCAGCCGGGAAACAGCCTGTCTCGACTCAGCCTTACACAGGGGTACCCGGTTGATACACGTGAGCCAGCGTGTTACCTCCTGTCTACGGATCTAAAGAAGACTGCAGAGAAAGGAAGAACGTGCAAAAACAGACTCGTACGGTAGTAGAAGATCGAAAACATCCGTTAAAAAAGGCAGAAGACAGAACAGGAGAAAAAAAAAACGGTGATTACACTTTGTCACGGCTCTCACCTAACCCTGTCAGACATGCGAGATCCCACCATTGGCATCAACTTCTACCTCGTTGTGCTTGGGCCAGTCAGAGACTTCGCTATAAAGGCCCAGAAGGCGTGTTGCAAAAACTCACCTTCCATCCAAGTACTGATGCCTCTGACAGCAGAGTCTAACGAATCACTGGACCACGCAAGCCCTTCGACCATCACAAGGTCGCAACCCCAGGAGGTTGTGAGAGAGAGTGTGTGTGTGTGTGTGTGTGTGTGTGTGTGTGTGTGTGTGTGTGTGTGTGTGAGAGAGAGAGAGAGTGTGTGTGTGTGTGTGTGTGTGTGTGTGTGTGCTGTGTGTGTGTGTGTGAATGTGTGTGGTGCGTGCGCGCGGTGTGTGTGTGTGTGTGTGTGTGTGGTGCGTGCGTGCGTGCGTGTGTGTGCGTGTGTGTGTGCGTGTGTGTGTGTGCGCGTGCGTGCGTGCGTGTGTGTATGTGTGTGTGTGTGTGTGTGTGTGTGTGTGTGTGTGTGTGTGTGTGCACGCGCGCGCGAGCGCGGGCGTGAGACTGCGAGCGCGCATTTGCGTGAGTGTATGTGTGCATGCATACGTGTGTGCGTACGTGCATGTATGCGCGCGCATGCGTATGTATGTGTGCGTGCGTGTATGCGTGTGTGCGTGCGTACGCGCGCACTCACACGCATGTATGTATGTGTGTGTGTGTGCGCGCGCGCACGCGCGCATGCACGCGCGTGCGTGACAGTCTACTGGACAGCCAGCCATGTCTGTCACAAAAGGTCACTGACCACTCAGTCATTGTGTTTAGGTATGACTCCTCTCCAACAAAAAGTCTCTCCCCCCATCCCTCCCTGCCTCCCCTCCCACCTCTTCTCTCTCTCTCTCTCTCTCTCTCTCTCTCCCTCTCTCTCTCTCTCTCTCTCTTCTCTAAACTCAGCCTCCAACCTATCGCTACTGCAACCCTACTCCCCCCCCCCCCCCCCAAGTGAGTGACGTCACTGACGAGGAGAGCGATGGGCAGGGTTCGTGAGGGTCGGCAGGGACGGGAGGGGAGGGAGGGAAGGGAGTGGGGTGGGTCAGGGGCGTCAAGCAGGTCGCCAGACGCCACTAATGAACGGGTAGGTGACCCGCAACCGCTCATTGACAGGCTCTCCCTGACAGGATTTCCCATGGGGGGCTTCGGGTTCGGATCCTCTTCCCCCTCCTCCCACTTCCCCGTCTATCCCCCTGCCATTTCCTTCCCGTCCCTCTCCCTCTTTCGACTGCCCTCGGCCAGGGAACTTTCTCTGCAGGACTGTTGATCGCCTCCCTGTCACATCCCCTCCCCCCACCCCTCCCCATCCCACCCCAGTCTCCATTCCCACTCTTTATTTTACGCTCCCTGTTGTTTGCCGCACGCAATGGAGGAAAATCGTAAGTTTGAAAAAGGGGGAGGGAGAGGGGTGGGGGTGGGGGGTGGAGAGCAACCATTTACAGACATTCGTTTTAAAGGATGTCGAATCTCACAGAGATTCTTCAGAGAGGACGGTGGTGGGGGAGGGAGGGGGCTGGGTTGGGGGATGGGGGAAGGGAGGATGTGCAGGGGAGGGGGGAGAAGGAGTATGAGGAGGGAGGGGGTAGGTTTTTCCAGGATCGGTGGATGATTGCAATCGCATGTCTTTAAAACCAGGTGATGAAAAACCATTGTACATTTGCTGCGAGGTTTATATGGTGATGAACTGTTCACCTAAAAGTCATGCAGTTCAATAAAAATCCCAACCTCAGAAAGGACATGCGAAAAGAAATATGTCTGCCTGCAAAATCATGCAGTGAAAAATCGCTCGCATATTGATGCACACCTATTAGACTATTCGCAGGAGGGAGGAGTGGGGGCGTCTTTGTTCGCAGTAGAACGTCGCATGCCTTTTGGGCACACCCCAAACACCTTTACTGCTAGCCACGATTTGTTTTTCTCCAAAACGTAACTCTTAAAAGACAAAATTCAGATCATGATCATGCGCTCCCCCTAAACATCAGACTATCTCCGCCGACAGGAAAATGGAGGATGTAGGGGTGGAGGTGGGGGTGGGGTAGGCAAACAGATTCAAAATCATGTCTGTGACCGTGCGTGATTAGTTGTGACATGCCACGTCGGGCAGTCAGCCACGCGTAAACAGCCGAACTGCTGAGTTGACGGACTCGAGTCTGACAGGATGTTGACCTCGATGCAGCCTGAGGGTATTTCACGTGCAAAGAAGACCGAGCTGCTGGAAGAAGCAATGGGGAAAGGTACGCCACACCCATGGTGGAGCTGAATCAGAGGGACGTTTGTCAATCGAAGCGCATTTTTCTGCTGGAAGTAGAGATAGTAA
>CM065719.1:7964886-7967386 GCA_033310375.1 Conus canariensis
CACGTTTTTCTGTAATATGCGCTTTGGGCTCTTGCGAGGTAAAGCGCTCTATAAATACCCTTTTGCATTGCATTGTATTGATTTTGCAGACAGACCAGCCAACCAAACAAGCTACCGACCAACCGACGAGGGTGCAAAGATACTTTAACTGGCAGAGATTATAAGTGAGGTAGGACAATCTTAGCGGGAGCGGACGTCCTTCGGGGACAGCCTCATCAGAGGGCGGTGCCCATGTCCTCTCCTTTATGTACTCATTATGAATAATGCATCACATACATGCATCACATACATAGTGACACGACTGACGGCAGCAGAGGCCACGCGGCTACCGCACCAATCCCAAACCAGTTCTAGGCACACCTCCCAGAATAAGAACACTGGGCGACCATTCACGATGATCCGGTTTCGTGGAATATAGCTCTGACGAAACGCGTGAACTGACAGAAACATGCGGACCTAAACAATCACAACAACAGCGCTTTATTATTAACTGCAAAGTTCATGACAATGCTAACGCCTTCGGGAACAATAGCATCGCCAAACTTTCACAACGATCCGGTTTCGTGGAAATGAACTCCGACTCAGTACACATGTCTGGACTCGGACGGTAACGTGGGATTTTTGCGGACATTTTAAACAGATCATTACTGACTCAAAAGGAAACAACAGCAATGATAAGACACAAACGTCGACAGCAAAACACACCAGCATATGTACACTTGATGTGCACGTATGCAAGTGTGAAACGGACGCGTAATGCAGTCAACTAGAGAGAAATGGTTACGGAAATGTGCACCGTCTTTATGTTACGCAGGTGGGTATGTGCGTACTTAGATATACAACCACATACCAACATATACATGCATACATGTATACGTGCTTACCATTGTGGGGCATGTATACGTGCGTACGTTGTATATGTATATGCATGTATGTATGCAGGGGTGGAACGATGGAACAAAAGCAGGAAGGAAGGAAAGATGAATGGATGGATGGATGGATGGATGAATGGAAGGCTGGACGGCTGTTTGTATGTATTACACAAATAGATTGATAGATAGATAGTTGGATGAAAAAGCTGTCATATTACAAGTTCCACGTTTATATAGCTAAAAGAATTGTTCATTACTTCAAGAAGTCGAAAAGAATCAGACGATGACGACGACAACGACGATGAAGAAGAAGAAGAATAATGAATGAATGAATAAATGAATGAATGAATGAATGATAATGAATGAATGAATGAATGAATGAATGAATGAATGAATGAATTAGAAAAAGACCACATAGAATGTGAAGGAGAAAGAACAAGCAAACAGAGACAAGAAGGAGAAGCAAGATGAAGAAGAAAACATGCCACATTAAAAAAAAAAACATCAAGCCATACACGACTAAGAGCCCAGAAGGTGCTATCTCCCCACAAGGATGAATATACATAATGCCCCCGCTTTGTGATTAACAGACAACATGGCCGCCACGACAAGCAACCCGCAAACCTGGAGAGGGTGCGGAGGACAAATGTTTGCGTTGTCCCGGGGGATGGGAGGGCGGGAGAGAGTTGGGGGGAGGGGTTGTGAGGTTTAGGGTGGGGAGGGGTAATAGAAGGCGGGAGGGGGTGGGAGAAGGGCTGAATACAAAGGGGGCTGAAGCGAGGGATGGTCAGGATAAAGAAGTGATAGGCGGGATCACTTCAGGAATTTCAAACAGGCTTGAGTGGTTTTAAGAAAACTCGTCTGCTTCGTTGACTTCATGATTTAATAGGGAGCAGGATCAGCTCAGTGGTAGAGCGCCGGACTCGTAATCTTGGTGATCCTGGGGTTGCGGGTTCGAATCTCTGCCGGGCCGTTTTGGTACAGGGGGATTTTTGCATTGGAGTTACATTGGTTCTGACTCCGTTTCCCAAACAGTCCTTCGAATGAGACTATAAACCGAGGTTCCGTGTATGAACGCACGCATAACATCTTGCACACACGTAAAATCCCATCACCAACGTTTGGAAGAGAAGGCCAATTTGGCCATTGGTATGGATGACACTTTACACATAGCATGCACCTTCCCCGAAGTTGGAGTATGGTTGCCTTAATGGCGGGATAAAAAACGGTCATACACACAAAAAAATCCACTCCCTCTGTTGGGTAGGTGGGATTAGTCCTTGCTTGTCTATACAGGGAGTGTCCGCAGGAGTATCAGCCCGCATACGCGGGGAAAAAAAATTAACGTCGGCTGCATTTCCCTTTACGTTATACTTTTTAATCATTTAAATTGTTAAAGATTCTCTACATGGAATTTCAAAATTGACATGTTTTCTTGATCACTGAGACTACGCAGTTCTTCTGCATCGATAAATCCGTTGCTTTCTCTCTCTTTCTTTTGTTTTCCTTGAACTGTTTTTTTTTCTTCGAGTTAGACGAGCTTCTGTCTACCTTGACCAGGGCAAAGACAGAAGAGGGAAATGATAGACGGAAGTTTGTTTCACCGTCTATACAGTCAATGCCAAAAT
>CM065719.1:7977386-7984886 GCA_033310375.1 Conus canariensis
GGTTTACATAGTATCAGCCACTTTTCTGTAGTACATAAGTTGCATTTTTTTTTAAATGTTGTTGTATGGTGTTGCTCTTTTTATAATTTTCCATGATATGTTGTAATTTATTTTCTTATCTTTAAGCTTCCAAATATATTTACTTAGTTCTGTTTGGTTTTTATATTTTTCATTTTAAAGGACTGTTTATGGTTTGCATATCTGGTTTTAAACTGGTTTGCCGTGATCCCTATGTATGTTTCTTTATCACTGTCTGTTGTTACCGTAGCTTGGTACACAATGTTGCTGTAGAGACATTTGTTATTCAGAGGGCACTGGTCTTTTTTGTGCAATTGCAAGATTTCTTTTCGTCACCCTCTTTGGTTGTGTTGTTTTTGGTTTTATTGGAAGAATCAATTATGTTTCTAAGGTTGGGCATACACGAGTACGACAGCTTGACAGTGTTTTTATTGAATATTTTAGATAGTACATGTTCTTTTGGGAATGATGTTTTAAGGATTTTGAGGAATTCTTTTCCTACGTTGGTTTTTGTTCTTCCATCATATGGAGGGTTATACCATATAATTTTTCTTTTCCTGTTTTTCTTATTACTGTTCATGTTGTTATCTGGGTTATATTGCAATTTGTAGTTGTAGCCACTTTTCTTCAGCGCCTTTTGGTATTCGGCTGCTGCACTGTTAAATTCTTTCTCATTGCATGACAGTTTGGATAATCTTTTGTTTATACCATTAGGTATGGTTTTCAAAATGGAGGGTGGATGGTTGCTCTTGATGTGTACATAGACAGGCGTGTCATTTGGTTTTTTGTATGGTTTATATGTGTGGTCCTTAAGGTCTAATGTTATGTCTAAATAATTTACTATTTTTTTGTTGGCTTCTACTGTGATTTTTAGGTTGTAGCTTTGAAAGAGTTTACAAAGTTCTTTCTTCTTGTTTTCAATGATTCTTGGTTTATTGTTTAATGTGGCGAGGCCGTCATCTCTGTATAAGCCAACCTGTTTACCAAGTATTTTCTGTATATGAGACAACATGAAAAGTCCAACTAATTCACAAGTTTCAGCTCCATCATAGGATCCCATTGTGACATCGAACGTGGAGTTTCTGCTGGTTTTTTTAATCCAAGTTTCATTGTTGCTATGGAGAAGGGTTTTCTTAGTATGGAAAATGATTTCCATCTCAGAATCTGTTATATTTGTATATTTGTTGGCAAATCTTAGTGCTTTAGTGAGCAATTCCTCATCAATAGAAGGATAGAAATCCACTATGTCAAAAGTAATGAACACTGTATCTTTCTGTTTGTTCAGCACTTTAAACCATTGGATAACTTCATAACTGTTTTTCCAGAGGTTGTATTCAGTGTTTGTTTTTATGTCCTCTATTGCTTTTTCCAGGATTTTTTTACTAATTTTGCCCAATTCAGATTTTGATGGGTTTATTAGTCTACAAGTAGGATTGATATATATATATATATATATATATATATATATATATATATATATATAAAGAAGAAGAAGCAGCAGCAGCAGAAGAAGAAGAAGAAAAGAAGAAAATGTAGCTTGTTTTGTTCTTTCATGATTTCCTTTTGCTTCTTAGGTGGCACCTTTGGCTGGTTTTTTGAAAACTCAACAAACATACTACGGTATTACACACCAGCCTTTTCTGGGATAGCATTCTTCTTAAAACCGAAAAGGCAGAGTAGTCAAATTACCACTTTCCGCGGTCACTGAGGAGAAACAATCAGGTTTCGAAATATCGGTATCTGACCAGGAGTTGTATGTTAGTGAGTTTCCTCCCTATTGGAAATTGTCTCCCCCTTGGAGACTATAAGCTTGCTGAAGGCTCATTTTGAGAAGCATTTATTTTGTTTTTCCCCCATTCACCCACTCAAGCACATACTGTTAGTTAGGCAGAATTATCTACCACTGCAGATATGAATGCTTATCTCCCCCTATTTCTTCAATCTAAGACATAAGAGCAAGCTTTGTTTATAACTGAATATTTCTTGCAGTCATTGCAACACCAAGCTGCTCTGTAAGTTGCTGGAATGGTGCGGTACTTATCCTTGGAATTTATTAGTTTATTGTAATTTAGTCCCTTGCGGATTCATTCCAAGAACTGGCCCTCAGCACTTGTGTCTTAAGAGGTTATCTTTTTATATTTTCTACTTTTCACAAGAAAATTAAGCTTGTTTTGTTCCTTCATGATTTCCTTTTGCTTCTTAGGTGGCACCTTTGGTTGTTTTTTTGAAAACTCAACAAACATACTACGGTATTACACACCAGCCTTTTCTGGGATAGCATTCTTCTTAAAACCGAAAAGGCAGAGGAGTCAAATTACCACTTCCCGCGGTCACTGAGGAGAAACAATCAGGTTTCGAAATATCGGTATCTGACCAGGAGTTGTATGTTAGCGAGTTTCCTCCCTATTGAAGATTGTCTCCCCCTTGGAGACTATAAGCTTGCTGAAGGCTCATTTTGAAAAGCATGTATTTGTTTTCCCCCATTCACCCACTCAAGCACATACTGTTAGTTAGGCAGAATTATCTACCACTGCAGATATGATTGCTTATCTCCCCCTATTTCTTCAATCTAAGACATTAGAGCAAGCTTTGTTTATAATTGAATGAATATATATACCACTCAACACTTGCTAGGGATCAGATATTCAACACACTGTAATGGTCCAGAATATTTGTCAATCAAAACTCAACCGGTCAAATACTGTTAATTAGTCATTATTTCATCCAAACCAAACAAAAATGAGGGAAATTCCATCAGATAAACCAAGAAACAGAATGGACAAATGACACAACCCCTAAAAGCCAACTGAAACAGGGCATGGAAGGGAAGAGTCAACCTGAACAATCCACTGCTGTCTGTGTGGAATTGAGAATGAATAGACACTCAGTAATGTGTGTGACCACCACGGGCTGCGATCACAGCTCTACAACGCCTCCTCATGCTGCAGATGAGGTTCCGGATCAGCTGGGGGATTCTGGCCCATTCTTCCTAGAGGGCAACTCCAAGGTCATGGATGTTCTGAGGCAGCTGCTCACGTGCTTGGACAGCTCGCCCAATGATATCCCAGACATACTCAATCGGATTGAGGTCTGGTGAGCGTGCAGGACACTCCAAGCGTGCATTCCCCTCATTCTGAAGGTACTGGTTGACAATGCGGGCACGGTGAGGACGGGCATTGTCATCCACAAGGATGAAGTCGGGACCAATGGCACCAGCGCAGGGTCGGACAATGGGGTGAAGAACCTCGTCACGGTATCGGACTGCATTCATGGTGCCATTCTCCATCACCAGCAGATCGGTTTTGCCTTGCATCGAAATGCCTCACCACACCATTACTGAAACCCCACCATAGCGGTCATGCTGAGCAATGAAGTTGGGGTGGAATCGTTCATTCTGCCTTCGCCACACCCTCCTTCTCCGGTCAGTCACGTCCAAAAAAAACCTGGACTCATCACTGAACAAAACTGGAGTCCAGTTTGCAGCAGTCCAGCCTTGGTGCTCCAGTGCCCACAGCAACCTTGCTTGTTTATGTTGTCTGGTCAATGGAACCCGAATTGCTGGGGCCCTTGAATGAAGACCACCGTCGTGAAGCCTTCTCCTGACTGTCTGGGTTGACACCCGGTTCCCTGATGCGTTCTGGAGGTCATGTTGCAGCTGTGTGGCATTGTGGAAAGGATTTCTTCGTGCCTGGACAAGGAGATATCGGTCCTCTCGCTGGGTTGTGACACGTGGGTGACCAGAATGTCGTGGAGTGACTATCCCTGTTGTTTGATATCGATTCCAAATACGGGAAACAGCGCTCTGGGATACGTCCAAGGCTCCAGCAACCTCTCGTTGCGATGACCCTCCTAGCAGCATCCCAACTCCTCTCGCCATATCTTCTGCGGAAAGGCGTCGTCTTTGTGCTTGCTGTTCCATTGTGGTGCGATAAACACTGCCCCAATCACACTGAACCACTGTTTGCCGGTCCCAAAAGAGCAAATGTGACGCTGACCTCTCCCCTGTTTACCCCCAGAATGAGGGGTCACGCAATTCACGTGCTCACCATGCTGCATGTCCCATCGTGAAGGTGCAGGCAACAGTGTGATTGTCTTTCACATTGTTTTGTGTTGCTGGATCACGTGTTTATTGAAGTCAGTTCAAAATGATTTTTTTCATACACTGTTTTTAATTGCTGATCCCTAGCAAGTGTTGAGTGTGTATATAATATATATATATATATATATATATATATATATATGTGTTGTGTGTGTGTGTGTGTGTGTGTGTGTGTGTGTGTGATATATTATATATATTCGTGTGTGTGTGTAATTGTATATATGTATGCATGTATCTGTTTGCATGTATGTATAAGTACATAGTATATCTAAGTATGTACATACGGATGTGCATATTCACATTGTTAATTCACAAAATAAACACTGTGTATGCTTCCTTTACCATCTCTCTTTCATTGCACTACACGCTCGGATTTTACGCTTGCAAGTGTGCAATGAACGCACTTCGAGGGTGTATATGCTGGTGTGTTTTGCTGTCGATGTTTGTTGTTGCTATTGCTGTCGTTTCCTTTAGAGCTTGTGATGATCTTCTAAAGTGTCCGCAAAAGTCTTGTGTTGTTGTCAAGTCCAGCTGGTATGTGCACTGAGCCGGAGGTACATTCCACGAAACAGGATCAATGTGAAAGTTTGGCACAATTGTTCACGAAGGCGTTCGTATTGTCATGTCCTTTGAAGATAATGACAGAGTGCTGTCGTTGCCGTTGTTGTTTAAGTCCGCATTGCCCCGTGTTGCTGTAAGCTCATGGGTTCAGTCAGAGATTTTTTTTTCTCACAAAACAGGATCACTGTGAAAAGTGGCCTGTCAGGAACTGTGCCCAGGTTCCTGGTGGCTCCATGAGGTGTTTGACTGTGAAAAGAGTACGTCAACGGAAAACATAGAGCGCTTGTGCAAGTTTTCCACGAGAAAAAAAAATTAGTAGAAAAGAGGGATTGTAAAGTCTTGTGCCATGGCTCCCCTGGTCATGAAGATCGCCCGGTATGCATGCATGCTGAGTATTGGACAGGTCACACAAGGTGATGTTGAGTATTGGACAGGTCACACAAGGTGATGCTGAGTATTGGACAGGTCACACAAGGTGATGCTGAGTATTGAACAGGTCACACAGGGTGATTGATTTAGCACTTGAACGTTGGGCAGTTGAACCCGAGGACAAATTGGTCAACGGCATGGCAACAGAGAGGCGTTGGCGAGGGTGCACGCCTCGTTGCTTTTTTTAAAACAAATTTTAAATGTAATTAATAGCGAACCGCCAAGAAAACGTACACAAACGAATCGCAAGACAAAACACGACGCGTTTCGACCTCTTAGGTCTTCTTCAGGCAAGATACAAAACACTCAGAACAACGGAAATGAACGAGCAATCACTTATTTTCATTCACTGCAGCGCAAGGTGGGCATTGAATGGCTGTATTTTTTGTGTTTTTAATGACATGGGGGATATGAAAACTAAATGTAAAGCAAAAGCCATGAAAAGTCCACTATGTGCTCAATTTGAGAAGAGAAGTGATCGCTCGTTGTTCGTTTTCATTGTCCTGAATGCTGTTCATCTTGCCTAAAGAAGACCAAAGAGGTCAAACGCGTCGTGTTTTGTCTTGCGGTTTGCTTGTCCCTTTAGTCCGTCGGAGTAAGGATAATTCTTATTTCAAATTTGTTTTCATTTCCGCTTACAGTCAACTCACTTTGAAACTATCCAGGATTTCAGTCGTTTATCCCAAACTAAATTTTGTACCTAGTTCGAAGAGATACTTGACTGTCTGATCGCAATCGGTTCGTTTTCATTGTCTTAAATATTATTTGTCTTGCCTGAGGAAGATTGAATAAGTTGAAACGTATTGTATTTTGTTTTGTAATTCGTTTGTTCTTTCGTTCGGCGGCGCAATAATTCTGTTTTTGCTCTTCACAATTTTGTCGCATTAAAAACTGACTGTAGAGCCCAAAAGCGATTTGGCATGGTCTGCCCTTTATGTGCTAATGAGTCACAAAACCAAACCTATGGAGAATATCAGACGAAAATTGTAGAGTTGTACTGGGAGCGAGAAAAGAAACACACAGTCATGCACCCAGAACGTGCTATATATTTTAGATGTACAATTATGAATCCAGACCCTGTTGCTTTCATTTTCCTAAAAAAAAAACAAAAAAAAAACAACAAACAAACAAAGTGGATCACACACGTCAGAAATCCGTCCTGGTATCAATTTATTATTTTTGCTTAAGGGGAAGGGTAGTCGGTGAGGTGTGGGGATGGAGAGGGAGGGAAAGGAAGGGAGGCTGATGGAAAATTTCGTCCTGGAAATTGGAGAAATCAGAATATGAATGTATTCTTTTTTCTCTCTTTCTATGTTCTTCCTCTTCTTATTCTTATCCTTCGTCTCCGTCTTCTTCTTCTTCATCGTCACCATTCATCATCATCACCATCTTCTTCTTCTTCTCCTTCACCACCATCATCATATTCTTCTCCTCCTCCTCCTCCTCCTCCTCTTTTTCCCACTCTTCTTTTAACTCTGTGAGGAGTATTGGGGTGCCAGTGTGAAGAACAGTTCACCAGTTCTGTCAGTTCTTGTCGGTTGTGTGTCAGGCCCTGGTTGTCTGCGAATGGTTTCTGGCACACTTCTGCCTTATCAACAAAAGCACTGCTCAACATCGGATAGATGTCCCCTTTAAGAATCATGTTTGACCATTTTCATTTTGCCCGTCAGGCGCCATCTCTTAGCCCTTCTTTTGGTGGAGTAGTGTTCAGTAATCTTAAACTTGCATTAACACAAAAATAGATAAATAAACTAATATATAGATAGATAGATACAAGTTCATATATATATATATATATACATACATATATTGATGGTGAGAGAGAAAGAGAAAAAGACAGACAGACAAACAGGTGTAGTTGTGAAAGGAGAAAGAGAGGGACGTGGGAGGGACCGAAAACATCTTTTCATCTGACACCGTGGGCAGAATAGTCGACATTAATTCCCGCCCTGCAGCTCCCCCTACAATTATCCCCCTTTCTTCGTTCATCTCAAAAGCAGGCGCACGGAAAGTCGGAAAGCCCACGAAGGCGCTGATTAAGTTCAACGAACTCCACGGGCGGCCATTTTTTTTTTTTTCTCAGAGTGGAACCCACGACCGAGCACCATCATTTTATCCATGTCACCCTCAAGGGGGGTGGGGGACGACGACGACGTAACGATCTGTGTGAAGTCGCTGACAAGCCCCGTTCACCACCCACGTCGACTGCCTGTTTGGAGCAGAAAAGGCGCAGCGGTAGGCAGTAATGACTGCATGATTTAGTTTTCGCTATGGGGTGCAGAAAGTCAGTCATTCATGTTGATACCCGGTGATGGAGGTTTGAAAAAAATGTATGCCAACCGAGGACGAGGTGGGTGGGGTGGAGGGGGAGGTTGAGAGAGTCTGAGTGCTTC
>CM065719.1:7989886-8002386 GCA_033310375.1 Conus canariensis
TTACATTACTTACATAAAAATAAATGTGTATATATATAATATATATATATATATACCTATATGGGATAGAGACAGACAGACAGAGAAAGGGAGACAGAGAGACAGACATGGACAGCCAGACAGCAAGCCAGCCAGACAGACAGACAAACAGGACTGTGATGACAGAGGAGGAGAGAGAGAAAGAGAGAGAGAGAGAGAGAGAGAGAGAGAGAGAGAGAGAGAGAGAGAGAGAGAGAGAGAGAGAGAGAGAAGGGGGGCGGGGTCGTGGGCGGGACAAAAAAACATCTTTTCATCTGACACTGGCGGCGGAAAAGTCGATATTTTTTCCCGCCCTGAGGCTCCCCCTACACTAATTTCTACACTAATCTCAAAACGAGGCGGGCTGAAAGTCGGAAAACGCACGAAGGCACTAATTAAGTTCAATGAAGTCAATGGGCACCGACTTCTTTTTTTTTCAGAGTGGAGGAACCCACAACCATGCACTACCATTTTATTCATATCACCCTCAAGGGGGAGGAGAACGACGAGGACGTAGCAATCTGTGTGAAGCCACTGACAACCCCCGCTTACCACCCACGTCGACTGTCTGCCTATTTGGAGTAAAAAAGGTGCGCTGGGTACGCAGTAATGACTGCATGATTTCGTTTTCGTTATGGGGTGCAGAAAGTCAGTCATATTCCACATGCAGATACCCGGTGATGAAGGTTTGAAAAATAGCCGACCGGCTTGGAGGGAAGATTGGGTCAAGAAGTCAAGAGGGTTGGTGGGAAGATTGGGTGAAGACGACAGAAGGGTGTGGGGGAAGATTGGGTAAAGAAGACAAGATGGATGGAGGGATGATTGGGTGAAGAAGACAAGAGGGTTGGAGGGATGATTGGGTGAAGAAGACAAGAGGGTTGGAGTGAAGATTGGGTGAAGAAGACAAGAGGGTTGGTGGGAAGATTGGGTGAAGAAGACAAGAGGGTTGGAGGGAAGATTGGGTGAAGAAGAAGAGGGTTGGAGGGAAGATTTGGGTGAAGAAGACAAGAGGGTTGGTGGGAAGATTGGGTGAAGAAGACAAGAGGTTGGAGGGAAGATTGGGTGAAGGAGCAAGAGGGTTGGTGGGAAGATTGGGGAAGAAGACAAGAGGGTTGGAGGGAAAATTGGGTGAAGGAGAACAAGAGGGTTGGAGGGAAGATTGGGTGAAGAAGAAAGACAGAGGGTTGGAGGGAAAGATTGGGGGGAAGAAGTACAAGCAGGGTTGGAGGGAAGATTGGGTGAAGAAGACAAGAGGGTTGGGGAAATTGGTTGAAGAGACAAGTTGAGGGTTGGTGAAGGAAGATTGGGTGAAAGAAGACAAAGGGTTGGAGGGAAGATTGGGTGAAGAAGACAAGATGGTTGGAGGGGGAAGATTGGGTGTGAAGAAGACAAGAGGGTTGAGGAAAAAAAAAAAAAAAAAAAAAAAAAAAAAAAAAAAAAAAAAAAAAAAAAAAAAAAAAAAAAAAAAAAAAAAAAAAAAAAAAAAAAAAAAAAAAAAAAAAAAAAAAAAAAAAAGAAGAAGACAGTGGTTGGAGGGAAGATTGGTGAAGAAGACAAGGGTTGAGGGAAGATTGGGTGAAGAAGACAAGGTTGGAGGAAGATTGGGTGAAGAAGACAAGCAGGTTGAGGGAAGATTGGGTGAAGAAGACAGTGGTTGGAGGGAATTGGGTGAAGAAGACAAGAGGGTTGGAGGGAAGATTGGTGAAGAAGACAAGAGGTTGGAGGGAATTGGGTGAAGAAGACAAGCAGGTTGGAGGGAAGATTGGGTGAAGAAGACAAGAGGGTTCGAGGGAAGATTGGGTGAAGAAGACAACGGTTGGAGGGAAGATTGGGTGAAGAAGACAAGGGGTTGGAGGGAAGATTGGGTAAGAGACAGCGATTGGAGGAAGATTGGGTGAAGAAGACAAGAGGGTTGGAGGGAAGATTGGTAGAAGAAGACAAGAGGTTGGAGGGAAGATTGGGTGAAGAAGACAAGAGGGTTGGAGGGAAGATTGGGTGAAGAGACAAGGGTTGGAGGGAAGATTGGGTGAAGAAGACAAGAGGGTTGGGGGAAGATTGGGTGAAGAAGACAAGGGTTGGAGGGAAGATTGGGTGAAGAAGACAAGAGGGTTGGTGGGAAGATTGGGTGAAGAAGACAAGAGGGTTGGAGGGAAGATGGGTGAAGAAGACAAGAGGGTTGGAGGGAAGATGGGTGAAGAAGACAAGAGGGTTGGGGGAAGATTGGTGAAGAAGACAAGAGGGTTGGAGGGAAGATGGTGAAGAAGACAAGAGGGTTGAGGGAAGATTGGTGAAAAGACAAGAGGGTTGGAGGGAAGATTGGTGAAGAAGACAAGAGGGTTGCAGGGAAGATTGGGTGAAGAAGACAAGAGGTTGGAGGGAAGATTGGGTGAAGAAGACAAGAGGGTTGGAGGGAAGATTGGGTGAAGAAGACAAGAGGGTTGGAGGAAGATTGGGTGAAGAAGACAAGAGGGTTGGAGGGAAGATTGGGTGAAGAAGACAAGAGGGTTGGAGGAAGATTGGGTGAAGAAGACAAGAGGGTTGGAGGGAAGATTGGGTGAAGAAGACAAGAGGGTTGGAGGAAGATTGGGTGAAGAAGACAAGAGGGTTGGTGGAAGATTGGGTGAAGAAGACAAGAGGGTTGGAGGGAAGATTGGGTGAAGGAGACAAGAGGTTGGTGGGAAGATTGGGCGAAGAAGACAAGAGGTTGAGGGAATTGGTGAGGAAAGAGGTTGGGGAAGATGGTGAAGAAGACAAGCGAGTGGAGGGAAGATTGGGTGAAGAAGACAAGAGGTTGGAGGGAAGATTGGGTGAAGAAGACAAGCGGGTTGGAGGAAGATTGGGTGAAGAAGTCAAGAGGGTTGGTGGGAGATTGGGTGAAGTAGACAAGAGGTTGGTGGGAAGATTGGGTGAAGAAAGAGTGTGAACGAAACAAGAGGGTTGGAGGGAAGATTGGGTGAAGAAGACAGTGATGGAGATGTTGGGAAGGAAGACAAGAGTGAGGATGATAAGAAGACAAAGATGGTTGGAGGAGAGATTCGGTGAAGAAGACAAAGATGGTTGGAGGGAAGATTCGGTGAAGAAGACAAAGATGGTTGGAGGGAAGATGGGTGAAGAAGTCAAAGAGGGTTGGAGGGAAGATGGGTGAAGAAGACAAGAGGGTTGGAGGGAAGATTGGGTGAAGAAGACAAGAGGTTGGAGGGAAGATTGGGTGAAGAAGACAAGAGTTTGAAGACGATTGGCGAAGAACAGACGTTGGAGGAAGATTGGTGAAGAAGACAAGAGGGTTGGGAAGATTGGGTGAAGAAAAAGAGGTTGGAGGGAAGATTCGGTGAAGAAGACAAGTGGGTTGGAGGGAGATGGTGAAGAAACAGAGGTTGGAGGAGATTGGTGAAGAAGACAGTGGGTTGGAGGGAAGATGGGTGAAGAAAACAAGCAGGTGGAGGAAGATGGGTGAAGAAGACATGTGAGTTGGAGGAAGATGGTGAAGAAGACATGTGAGTGGAGGGAAATTGGGTGAAGAAGACAAGTGGGTTGGAGGAGATTGGTGAAGAGACAAGGGGTTAGAGGGAAGATTGGGTGAAGAAGACAAGAGGTTGGAGGGAAGATTGGTGAAGAAGACAGCAGGTTGAGGAGATTGGGTGAGAAGACATGGAGTGGGGATATTGGGTGAAGAAGACAAGAGGTTGGAGGAGATGGGTGAAGAAGACAAGAGGGTTGGAGGAGATTGGTGAAGAAGACAGAGGTTGGAGGGAGATGGGTGAAGGAGACAGAGGTTGAGGAAGATGGGTGAGAAGACGATCGAGTTGGAGGGAGTTGGTGAGAAGACAGGGGTTGGAGGAAGATTGGTAAAGAAGACAGCGATCTGGAGGAAGATTGGGTGAAGAAGACAAGAGGTTGGAGGGAAGATTGCGTAAGAAGACAAGAGGGTTGGAGGGAAGATTGGGTGAAGAAGACAAGGGGTTGAGGGAAGATTGGGGAAGGAGAAAGGGGTTGAGGAAGATTGGGTGAGAAGACAAGAGGGTTGGTGGGAAGATTGGGTGAAGAAGACAGAGGTTGGAGGGAGATTGGTGAAGAAGACAAGAGGGTTGGTGGGAAGATTGGGTGAAGAAGACAAGAGGTTGGGGGAAGATCGGGTGAAGAAGACAAGAGGGTGGAGGGAAGATAGGGTGAGAAGACAAGGGGTTGGGGGGGAAGATTGGTGATAAGACAAGAGGGTTGGAGGAAGATTGGTGAAGAAGACAAGAGGGTTGCAGGGAAGATTGGGTGAAGAAGACAAGAGGGTTGAGGGAGATTGGGTGAAGAAGACAGAGGGTTGCAGGGAAGATTGGGTGAAGAAGACAAGAGGGTTGGAGGGAAGATTGGGTGAAGAAGACAAGAGGTTGGAGGGACGATTGGTGAAGAAGACAAGAGGTTGGAGGAAGATTGGGTGAAGAAGACAAGAGGGTTGGAGGACGATTGGGTGAAGAAGACAAGGGGTTGGAGGAAGATTGGGTGAGAAGACAAGAGGGTTGGAGGAAGATTGGGTGAAGAAGACAGAGGGTGGAGGGAAGATTGGGTGAAGAAGACAAGAGGGTTGGAAGGAAGATTGGGTGAAGAAGACAAGAGGGTTGGAGTAGATTGGGTGAAGAAGACAAGGGGTTGGAGGGAAGATTGGGTGAAGAAGACAAGAGGGTTGGAGGGAAGATTGGGTGAAGAAGTCAAGAGGGTTGGAGGGAAGATTGGGTGAAGAAGACAAGAGGGTTGGGGGAAGATTGGGTGAAGAAGACAAGAGGGTTGGAGGGAAGATTGGGTGAAGAAGACAAGAGGGTTGTGGGAAGATTGGGTGAAGAAGACAAGAGGGTTGGAGGGAAGATTGGGTGAAGGAGACAAGAGGGTTGGAGGGAAGATTGGGTGAAGAAGACAAGAGGGTTGGAGGGAAGATTGGGTGAAGAAGACAAGAGGGTTGGAGGGAAGATTGGGTGAAGAAGACAAGAGGGTTGGAGGGAAGATTGGGTGAAGAAGACAAGAGGGTTGGAGGAAGATTGGGTGAAGAAGACAAGAGGGTTGGAGGGAAGATTGGGTGAAGAAGACAAGATGGTTGGAGGGAAGATTGGGTGAAGGAAAGACAAGAGGGTTGGAGCACTCTTGATTCGTAACCATCTATGAAAGGATCTTCTGGTAATCACGTTCACGCTTGGATTGATTGCCACTTATTTCTCTCTCTTCTTCTCTCTCTCTCCTCTCTCTCTCTCTCTCTCTCTCTCTCTCTCTCTCTCCTCTCTTTTCTCTCACACACATACATATCCATAATCTCTTTGTCTGTCTCTGTCTATCTATCTATATAGAGACATCAACACACACGCATATATAAATATATTATATATATATATACATTTACATATATATATATATATATACATGTGCGCACGCGCGCGCGCACACACACACACACACACACACACACACACACACACACACACACACACACACACACACACCACATACCCACAGAAACAAAGACAGACAGCAAGCAAGCGAACAAGGAACTGAGCAAGTGAACACACAGAGAGAGAGAGAGAGAGAGAGAGAGAGAGAGAGAGAGAGAGAGAGAGAGAGAGAGAGAGAGAAGAGAGAGAGAGGTGCAAAGAAAGAGCAGGGGGATGCTATGTTTCAGGTCAGTTTCTGTTTAGTATCTTCGTCAATGCTGCTGACAATTTCAATCTGCAAGATACCGGCAAATGAAACTGACGCTCCAGTGAGCAGGACGAATTCTGTGTGAACAAGTAATGCTCATTCGCATAGCTGATCGAACAGAAAACAGTAAGTCTGATGCCTTGAGTCCTGTGCTAGTTAAGGTTCACACAGCTAATGGATACCCTTTTCTAAAATTTTGCCGACAAAACTTAGCAACAAAATTGGGCGACGATTGTTGCAAAGTTCTTTAGATGCTTTTTTATGTACAGGACTTACGTACGTGGTTTTGAATATTCGGAAAAAATTCGCTTTGTGCAAACTTCTGTTCAAAAGTATGGTCAAGGGCTGTAAAATGATCGATCATAACCCAGTTGACAATCTTTTGTGAATAGAATCAGGTCCTACTACTTTGTTTTTGTCTACATTGAGAATGATATCTTTTCCAAAAGTGGTGTCAATTCATCTTTCAAAAGTTCTCGATTATGGAATGGCACATCAGGTGATGCGTCATTTTCGTTTTGCAAGGTGTATCGGGATATAAAGAAGTTATTAAAAGATATCAGTTTTTTCCTTATTTGCATGATAAACATTGTCGTCAAAGAGGATGCGGGAAAGGAGGGTTCATTTGAGTCAGTGCTCCTTTCTAACGTTCTAAACAACTTCCAACACCGTTGTTTGCCAATGTGCGATGAGAGTGAAATTTCTGTTTCAAACTTTGCCACACGGTCTTTCTTGTAATGTAATATAACCATGAAAAGGTCGGAATTCTTGCGAATCTTCTGGTTTACAACTTTGCGGAGAGTGCCTGTATCTTTTCTCCTCCTCCTCCGTCCTCATTTTCTTCTCCGTTCTCTCTCTCTCTCTCTCTCTCTCTCTCTCTCTCTCTCTCTCTCTCTCTCTCTCTCTCTCTCTCTCTTAAGGAGTGGTACATGACTGTGACAGATTACGTCGAGTACATTCGTGAATTCACCAAGAGCACTGCAACGTTTTGGCTGTGAAGATCTCGGCTTTTGAATCAACAACGCTGAAATCTTTGGGACTGGAGAATAAATGCCTAGTATAAGCCGTGTGTGTGTGCATGCGTGCGTGCGCGTGCATGCGCGTGCCTGCGTGTGTGTGTGTGTGTGTGTGTGTGTAGTGTGTGCGTGGTCGTGCGTGCGTGCGTGCGTGCGTGCGTGCGTGGGTGTGTGTGTGTGTGGTGTGTGCGTGTGTGATACATAATATATATATATATATGTGTGTGTGTGTGTGTGTGTGTGTGTGTGTGTGTGTGTGTGTGTGTGTGTGTGTGTGTTCTAAAACAGGAGGAATACAAGTTTGTTGTTTGATTGATGGGGTAACTCGTCTTGCTCTTTGTCCTGCCATAGAGTTCATCCTTGCTCCCCTGTGACAATCCACACACACAACACATATATCATGCATTTATGCTTCCTGTGAAACATGTCCTCCCCTTTCCTCCACCTCACCCTTCTCCACTACCTCTCCTGTCTATGTCTGTCTGTCTGTCTGTCGGTCTGTCTGTCGGTCTGTCTGATTCCTCTCTCTCTCTCTCTCTCTCTCTTCTCTCTCTCTCTCTCTCTCTCTCTCTGTCTGTGAGTGCACACACGTGAGCAGATGCACAAAGTATAATACTTATTTTTCCCACTACATCAATACATACACCAGTGTCATGCTGATGGTGGATGGTTGGAGTCATTGCTCCTCTTTCAATTCTGTGTCTGCACACGAATAAAGGAGCGGGTAGGGTAGGGGGGAAGACGCTGGGGTTGGGGGGGGGGGTGGCGGAAGTGGGGATGGAGTCGACAAGGATCGAGAGGGCGGGAGATGGAGGGACGTGTGAAAGTTCATGTGCACTCAAACTCATTCCAGACTCCCATCCCATCTGTTCCTGTCTACATCCTCATACACAGGCTACTATTAGATAACACAGCCACGTCTCTCTTTGCAAACCAATAAGTCAAAAGTTCTCAAAGAAAAATGGTGAAGATAGGGAGAGGGAACGTATTGGGAAGAACGGGGGAAAGTGGATTTGACAATACCTCCACGCAAGCCATCTGAACTTGAATGAACCACGCGTCTATTAAGCAAATACACCGTATTCGTCTGTAACCCACCTCCCCACCCCCTGCTGCCTTCGCACACGCCCCCCTTACAACTGTACCATCACACTTCCCTACCCCTTCGCAGTACATCAATTCTGGTCCTCTCTCTTCTTCCCTTTACCACCCTCCCACAACCCACATGGTGCCCTTTTTCCTACCCCACCAGATCCCACCCCACCCCACGCCACTCTGTCTGTCTGTCTGTCTGTCTGTCTGTCTGTCTGTCTGTCTGTCTGTCTGTCTCTCTCTCTCTCTCTCTCTCTCTCTCTCTCTCTCTCTCTCTCTTTGTAACCAACTTGAGAACGAACTCTACTTTCTATTGAGATGCAATGCTTACATGCCTTTCAGAGAAAAGTATATACTAAAGCACAGACAGTTTCAGAACGTGAACTCTACTGAACTAAAACAATTACTTGCAAACGAAACTGTGCATATTACAAGAGATGTTGCTATGTATATTTATTATGCACTGAAAAAAAAGAGAAAAATTCGTATCCCACTCAGTATGATTAATTAATTACCCTCATAAACTAGCATTATTAGTACATCGAAAAATACACTTTTGTTGTCATTTCTTTTTTGTTCTCTTTATGTGTGCACTGCACCTCACATTGTTATAGGCCGGAGGCCTGAAACATTAAAATTGAGTTCAATTGTGTTCTCCTCTCTCTCTCTCTCTCTCTCTCTCTCTCTCTCTCTCTCTCTCTCTCTCTCTTTCCACTTCCAACCCCCTACTCTGAAAGTTTCTTGTTCTCCTTCTTTAACTCTTCCCCCTCCTCCTCCACCACTACCGCCACCACTGCCTCCCCCTCCTTCTTCTCCCTCAACTCATTTTGTTCGTCCCGCTCTGAGTCCTTCTTTTGGTGGAGAAGAGTTCAGTAATCTTAAATTTATGTTAACAAAACACACACACACACACACACACACACACACACACACACACACACACACATATATATATATATATATATATATATATATACATAATTATGTATATACATGTGTGTGTGTGTGTGTGTGTGTGTGTGTGTGTGTGTGTGTGGTGTGTGTGTGTGAAATGGAGAGACAGACAGACTGACTGACAAGGTGTAAATGAGAGAGAGAGAGAGAGAGAGAGAGAGAGAGAGAGAGAGAGAGAGAGAGAGAAGGAGCATAGAAGGGACAGAAAACATCTTTTCATCTGACACAGTGGGCGGAAAAGTCGACATTTTTTCCCGCCCTGAAGCTCCCCCCCCCCACCCCACCCCTATAATTATCCCCCTTGCTCCACTAATCTCAAAACGAGGTGTTCGGAAAGTCAGAAAACACGCGAAGGCACTAATTAAGTTCAACGAACTCCACGGGCAGCGACTTTCTTGTTGGTTTGTTTGTTTTGTTTTGTTTTGTTTTTTCCTCAGTGTGGAACCCACAACCAAGCACCATCATTTTATCCATGTCACCCACAAGAGGGGAGGGGGGGACGACGATGACGTAACGATCTGTGTGAAGTCGCTGACAATCCCCGTTCACCACCCACGTCGATGTCGGCCTACTCGGCACGAGAAAAAGCTGCGGCTAGATGCAGTAATGACTACACGAGACACTTTTCGACTTGGGGTCCCAGAAAGTCAGTGATATTCTCCACGTTCATAACAGGAGATGGCAGTTTGAAAAGAGGCGAGCAGGGATGTGGGCAGGAAGGGGGGGGGGGGGGGGGGGGGAGAACGTGAGAGTTGGAGTACTTCGTTGTGCGCGCTCTTCATTTGTGACCATCTTAGAAAGGATCTTTATGTAATGAAGCTCATGTTCCGACTGACTGCCACTAATCTCTCTCTCTCTCTCTCTCTCTCTCTCTCACACACACACACACACACACACACACACACACATATGTGTGTGTATATATATATAATATATATAATATATATATATATATAATATATGACACACATATGAGTGTGTTGAGACAGACAGACGGACAGATTGAGAAACAGACAGGGAAATGGGTGGAGAGACAGTGAGGGAGGGATGGATGGCAGAGAGAGAGAGAGAGAGAGAGAGAGAGAGAGAGAGAGAGAGAGAGAGAGAGAGAGACAGAAGACAGTTTTTCCACACACACACACACACACACACACACACACACACACACACACACACACACAGACCGAGATGGAGAGAGAGAGACCGAGACCGAGAGAGACAGAGACAGAGAGAAGATAGTTGCATACAAGAGAGAGAGAGAGAGAGAGAGAGAGAGAGAGAGAGAGAGAGAGAGAGAGAGAGAGAGAGAGAGAGAGAGAGAGAGAAATCAATTTATCTCTGCAGACAGTTTCAGGTTCAGTAGCTTCACTGACGCTGGTGCCAATTTCAATCCACAAGACACCAGCAGATGAAACGACTCACTCCGGTGAGCAGGACGAACTCTGGTGTGAACGAGTAATGAGTGTGGGAGGGCTTAACGTGCATGGCTGCTGACTGGACAGAAATGAGTATGTCTGCTGCCTTCAGTACTGCAATATTTACACTTCACAGTGCTAATGGATGCAAGTTTCAGATTCTTTTTTTCCGCCTACATAACACAGCAACGAAACAGGGCAAGATAGTTCTTTTTATGCTTCTTTATGTATACGACTTAACGTGCGTGGTTTTCCATATTTGGGAAATCTTCGCAGCATGCAAACTGCTGTTGAAGAGCAGGGCTGCAAAATACGTGGTGACGACTCAGTGAACAATCTTTTGTGAACAGTCAGGCGCACCTTTATTTTTTTTAGTCGAGACTACAGTGACATCTTTTACAGGTCTGATAGTCAGCTCGAATTCCCCACGCTCTAGATCTAGAAAATTAAATGGTACGTCAGGGAACTTGTCATCTTCATAAAACGAAATTGAACATGAAATGAGGCAGGGAACAGTAAACAATAAACAAGTAGGGTAATTCTTGCTCCCATAAGAAAACCTAACTCAGAGCAACTTTTATTCAAGACTGGCACAGCCTTTCAAACTTGAATAAAGTCGGACAAATACAAAGACGAACAATCTAATAGTGGGGGAAAACAAGCCAAGGCCAACAACCCCTCCGTTATCACAGTAATGACCCGGCAAAGATTTGAAGTTAGGGGGGTGGGGGGTGGGGTTGAAGATGACGAAAATGGGAATATAAAAATTAAGAAAATAAATATGAAAACACTTCACTAGCTGCATGAGGGAACCATCGTAATCCCTCTTGAAGGCAGATCTATTTGTATTGCCTGCTCCTAGGCCTTTCGTCTGCTGGATCGGACTCATCAGGGAGACACGGCTGGTTGCCCCACCCCCCACCCCCCTCCCCCCTAAAGTTCAAATCTTTGCCGGGTCATTACTGTGATAACAAAGGGGTTGTTGGCCTGCGCTTGTTTTCCCCCACTATCAAATTGTTCGTCTTTGTATTTGTCCGACTTTATTCAAGTTTGAAAGGCAGTGCCAGTCTTGAATAAAAGTTACTCTGAGTTAGGTTTTCTAATGGGAGCAAGAGTTACCCTACGTGTTTATTGTCATCTTCATCTCTTTTTTGTAAGGTGTACTGGGAAATAAAGAAGCTATTAAACATTTTGCTGTCAAAGAGGATAGGTCAAAGATGGGGCTGGGGTTGGGGCTGGGGTTGGGGGGAGGCTCATTTGAGTCGATACCCTTTTTTCAACGATGAAACCAATTTTCACCTTTTTTTTTTTTTTTTTTTTGGCCAAAGAAAGATGACAGTGAAACTTCATTTCAATTTCTGCTACATGTTTTTGTTGCCTGCTGTTTTTCTTGTTATGTAATAATTATGATTATGCATTCTCGGAATTCTTGCGAATCTTCTGGTTTGTTAGGCTACTACGTTTAGTGTCTTTGCATTCTTCTTCTTCTTCTTTTCCTCCTCCTCCTCTTCCTCCTCCTCCTCCTTCTTCTTCTTCTTTTCTCTCTCCTCCTCCTCCTCCTCCTTTATTCTTCTTCTTCTTCTCTCTCTCCTCCTCCTCCTCCTCCTTCGTCTTCGTTTTTGTCTTCTTCTTCTTCTCTTCTTTTTCATCTTTCTTCATTCCTCTTAATCTGTTCTTTCTGTCCCTCCCTCCCCCCCCCCCCTTCTCTCTCTTTGTGTCTGTCTCCTATCTCTTCTCCTTCTCCAGTACCCCTCTTCTCTCTCTGTCTGTCTGTCTGTCTGTCTGTCTCTCTCTCTCTCTCTCTCTCTCTCTCTCTCTCCTCTCTCTCCTCTCTCTCTCTCTCTTAACGAGTGGCACATGACTGTGACAGATTACGTCGAGTACATTCGTGAATTCACCAAGAGCACTGCAACGTTTTGGCTGAGTAGATCTGGACTTTTGAATCAAGAACTCTGAAATATTTGGGATCTTGAATAAAAAGAGAAACACTTCCACCTGAGCAACACACAAACTCCACAAAATTGGATACATCCTCTAGTCCACGATGACTGTCTCTCATAAGGATACATCCTCTAGTCCACGATGACTGTCTCTCAATAAGGATACATCCTCTAGTCCACGATGACTGTCTCTCAATAAGGATACATCCTCTAGTCCACGATGACTGTCTCTCAATAAGGATACATCCTCTAGTCCACGATGACTGTCTCTCAATAAGGATACATCTCTAGTCCACGATGACTGTCTCTCATAAGATACATCTCTAGTCCACGATGACTGTCTCTCAATAAGGATACATCCTCTAGTCCGCGATGACTGTCTCTCAATAAGG
>CM065719.1:8017386-8032386 GCA_033310375.1 Conus canariensis
CTGTGCCTTGTTATGTCTTCTTTGCCATCAAAGTTAAAGAAATGTAACCGAAGTATGCCTTTCTGCTGCCGTCAACATAGCACTAATGCAAAACATACGGGGCGCGGGGCGGGGTGGGTTGGGGGAGGGGGTGTGGGGGAAAGAACATGATGGATTTATCATATGAAGACGCTCACAGTACATAAATCCTTTAGGCGACTCTTCACAATTTTTACTCTGAACAAACGCACAAATGAAAAGCTGTCGGTGTTTCTTCATACATTTCCGCTGAACAAAATATCAGCCACGTCATTCTATTAATGAAATACAAGTGTTTGAAATATTTGTGACGATTGCAACAATCAGTTTCCTTTTCTTGTTCCGCACCTGAATGCTCCACGCACAAACTACTCACAATTCTTGTTAATGCTGTTGAAAATGAAAGCACGTCACAGCATTGCGGTCGATTTGTTCACATGTTTTACAGTTTCTGTCGTTGTTCATAAAATCACAACTTGATGACCCAGCATTCTGTCTGGTTGGTTGGTTGGTTGAATGGTTGGGTTGGTTTGGTTTGGTTTGTTTCTTCAGCGACCGATGAAACAAGACACCGAGATGAACTCTGTGAACAGAACGATGACATTTGAGATACAGGCCGCTTACCTTTTGATCCAGGCAGTCTCTGGTGCACAGGCAATTCCACGCTGCACTCTCTATAAAGACACTCCAGATTTCACCTTTTTTTCCTTTCACTCACTTTGCTGACGTCGCAACGGTCACGTCTGCCTCGGACTGGACCATTCGAGGTTAGTGTACTGATCTGCTTAGCTATATTTGAATTGTTTCTTTATGCCTTGGATTGGACCATTCGAGGCTAGTGTACTGATCTGCTTAGCTATATTTGAATTGTTTCTTTATAGATAATTGCCGTAAACAAGAAAAGAAAGGAAAAGAAAAGACGGGTGGTACATTACGCAAAAAGGAAAAATAATCCTGTGATTTTTACGTATGTAATTTCGTGAACTTCTTACGTTTGTCGACATGTCAAATTACGCCCCCCCCCCCCCCCCCCCCCCCCCCCCCCCCCATGTTGTCCTGCCTCCTCGCCTTCCCCACGTCTGTATGGAGAGCATTTAAGATCGATTCGCACGACTCGTAAGCTTATGCATGACGTCGTGCGGTATATCTTATGTTGTGTAACAAGTGTCACATGTGTGATGTTGTGTGATATGTCTGATGTCGTGTGAAATGTGTGATACAAGATGACGTATGAGATGTGGTGATGTGTGATAACGGTGATGTGTGTGATGTCGTGCGACACATGTGAATTGGGCGATGTATTGTATGTGGATGTTGTGTGACGTGACGTCGTTTGATATGTTTGTGATGTGGTATTATAATTATGTGTAATGTCATGCGATGTCATGTGATACGTGTGATGTCATGTGATGTGGGTAATAAGTAATGTGTGTGGTAAGAAAGACACACAGAGAGACAAACAGACAGAAACTGATACAGACAGGCAGACGGACAGGGGGACACACACGCGCACATACAGACACACTCATACCCACATTCTCTCTCTCTCTCTCTCTCTCTCTCTCTCTCTCTCTCTCTCTCTTTCACTATGCGCGTGCTAGTGTTCACACACACACACACACACACACACACACACACACACACACACACACACACACACACACGTGTTGCACCTAATCTGTGTCCATGCGCATTTCGCGGGGAACTTATAGCACTATGTGAACTTGACCAAGTCCAAGTTTCAGTAACTTCGTCTCTGATTCAGCTTCTATCCGTATACAATCCACTCTGACAACACTGATCTTGCTTGTCCTGGGAATCCATATCCAATCCACTCTGACAACACCCATCTTGCTGGTCCTGGGAATCCATATCCAATCCACTCTGACAACACCCATCTTGCTGGTCCTGGGAATCCATATCCAATCCACTCTGACAACACCCATCTTGCTGGTCCTGGGAATCCATATCCAATCCACTCTGACAACACCCATCTTGCTGGTCCTGGGAATCTATATCCAATCCACTCTGACAACACCCATCTTGCTGGTCCTGGGAATCCATATCCAATCCACTCTGACAACACCCATCTTGCTGGTCCTGGGAATCCATATCCAATCCACTCTGACAACACTGATCTTGCTGGTCCTGGGAATCCATATCCAATCCACTCTGACAACACTGATCTTGCTTGTCCTGGGAATCCATATCCAATCCACTCTGACAACACCCATCTTGCTGGTCCTGGGAATCCATATACAATCCACTCTGACAACACTGATCTTGCTTGTCCTGGGAATCCATATCCAATCCACTCTGACAACACCCATCTTGCTGGTCCTGGGAATCCATATCCAATCCACTCTGACAACACCCATCTTGCTGGTCCTGGGAATCCATATCCAATCCACTCTGACAACACCCATCTTGCTGGTCCTGGGAATCCATATCCAATCCACTCTGACAACACCCATCTTGCTGGTCCTGGGAATCCATATCCAATCCACTCTGACAACACCCATCTTGCTGGTCCTGGGAATCCATATCCAATCCACTCTGACAACACCCATCTTGCTGGTCCTGGGAATCCATATCCAATCCACTCTGACAACACCCATCTTGCTGGTCCTGGGAATCCATATCCAATCCACTCTGACAACACTGATCTTGCTTGTCCTGGGAATCCATATCCAATCCACTCTGACAACACCCATCTTGCTGGTCCTGGGAATCCATATACAATCCACTCTGACAACACTGATCTTGCTTGTCCTGGGAATCCGTATCCAATCTACTCTGACAACACTGATCTTGCTGGTCCCGAGGTTGAAGTGGATTTGGAACGAAAAGAACCCGCACCAGAGCGTCTTGGTTATTTCCACCGGTCTTCAAGGTTACATAGTACACAGAGTTTCGAAGGAACATGGATTACGTGTAAACACAGAGAGAGAGAGAGAGAGAGAGAGAGAGAGAGAGAGAGAGAGAGAGAGAGAGAGCGACAGATAGACAGACAGGAAGAGAGAAACAGAACTGGGGGTGGGAGGAGGCAAAGATAAAGGAAAACAAAGAGCATAAGAAAGAGAGAGAGAAAGAGAGAGAGAGAGAGAGAGAGAGAGAGAAAAAAAAGAGAGATGCCTCAATGAAATATGAATCAACCAAAGTGGAGCACAGGAGAGGGGTGAGGGAAAGGAGGGGCTGGCCCGAAATATCTGGGGGAATAACCTAGGAGAGGGTGCACAGGGGGAGGGGGGGGGAGCTAGCCCAGACTATCTTGGGAAATAACTAGGGGGTGGGGGGTGGGAGGGAGAAGCTAGCCCCGATTACATCGGGAAGTAATCAAGCAAGGGCAGGGACGGAAGGAGGGGAGGGGGGAGGGAGGGGCTTGCCTGTTGTTTCTGTGGATTTAATCTGGGAAGGGGGTTGGGGGGGGGGGGGATGTGTGGCTAGCCCAGACTGTTTAGGGAATAACTTCTTCTCCTTCTTCTTCTGCGTACGCAGGCTGATACTCCTGTGGACACTCCCTGTATAGACAGGCAGGTATTAATCCCATCAGTTCAACAAAGGGAGTGGAGTTTTGTGTGTATGACCGTCTTTTTATCCCACCATTAAGGCAGCCATACTCCATCCATCTTCCGGGAAGGTGTATGCTATGTTTAACGTGTCATCCATACCAACGGCCAAACTGGCCTTCTCTTCCGAAAGCTGGTGATGGGATTTTACGTGTGTGCAAGATGTTATGCGTGCGTTCACACACGGAACCTCGGTTTCTAGTCTCATTCAAAGGACTGTATGGGAAATGGAGTCAGAACCAATGTTGATTCTGAGGGAAAAATCCCCCTATACTGAACCGGCCCGGCGGAGATTCGAACCCGCAACCCTTGGATTACGAGTCCGACGCTCTACCAACTGAGCTATTCTGGTCCCCGGGGAATAACCTGGGCAGGGGACGGTGCGTGCCATGTAACCGGATTCTGGCTCCGCTCTTCTCACGGATGAAGATTATTTTAAGCACATCCTCTTTCGTTTCAGGAAAACTCCATTTTGAACTTCAAGCCAACACTCACGAGGTAGGCTGCACTAGGTGACGCCTGCTTGCTGGAAACTGACAGGGAAATTGACCCGCGCCGACTTCATCATCATCCACATTCCGCGCATTCCTCTTTCCCCCTTTTTACAAGTTTCAAGAGCGCACACAACACCACCGCCCAGAATTATGCATCACACGTCACGCGTAAGATCGATGACGTAGACAAGCCTATTTGACGTGGAGACCCGGAATGTGAGAAAAACAGGGTTGAAAAGTTGGAGGTGTTGCACATCATTTCAGGCAGACACTACAGTCGAGAGAGACGAAGAGCGGGCGTAGATCAACTCTCTCTCTCTCTCTCTCTCTCTCTCTCTCTCTCTCTCTCTCTCTTCGCGTGATTGATGTCCATCGTTAAGACATGGCGCTTGAAGCCACAATGCAGAGTTAGGCGCTTACTCACGTTTTGACAGAAGAGTCTTACGTAAGTGGACCCCCCCCCCTCCCCTTTTCTGTCTCTGTCTCGCCCTCCCTCTATCCATCTCTCTGTCTCTCCATCTGTCTCTCCATCTGTCTGTCCTCTCTCTCTCTCTGTGCCATACATGGTGGTGCATTATCTTTCTTTGCTAGAGCTATAAAGGATTTAGAATGAGAGTGGCATAGCTAATGATGACGACTTGAATCTATGTACGTGGGGTGCTCTTTGAGCCGTGTGGTGTCAGGGTCACTAACGCCAAAGGTTTTTGTCTGAAACCAGTGTATGGTTGTCACCTGCGCCGTTTTACGTCTTCTTTGCCATCAAAGTTAAAGAATGTCACCGAAATAAGGCTTTCTACTGCCGTCAACATAGCACTAATGCAAAACATACGGGGTGCGGTGCGGGGTGGGGTCGGTTGAGAGGGGGGGGGGGGGGAGAGAAACATGATAGATTTACGATATGAAGATGCTCACAGTACTTAAATCCTTTAGGCGACTCTTCACCATTTTTGCTCTGAACAAACGCACCAGTGAAAAGCTGTCGGTATTTCTTCATACATTTCCGCTGAACAAAACTATTAGCCACGTCGTTATATTAATGAAATAGGCCTACAAGTGTTTGAAATATTTGTGACGATTGCGACAATCAGTTTCCTTTTCTTGTTCCGCACCTGAATGCTCCACGCACAAACTACTCAACAATTCTTGTTAACGCTGTTGAAAATGAAAGCACGTCACAGCATTGCGGTCGATTTGTTCACATGTTTTACAGTTTCTGTCGTTGTTCATAAAATCGCAACTTGATGACCCAGCATTCTGTCTGGTTGGTTGGTTGGTTGAATGGTTGGGTTGGTTTGGTTTGGTTTGTTTCTTCAGCGACCGATGAAACAAGACACCGATATGAACTCTGTGAACAGAACGATGACATTTGAGATCCAGGCCGCTTACCTTTTGATCCAGGCAGTCTCTGGTGCACAGGCAATTCCACGCTGCACTCTCTCTATAAAGACACTCCAGATTTCACCTTTTTGCCTTTCACTCACTTTGCTGACGTCGCAACGGTCACGTCTGCCTCGGACTGGACCATTCGAGGTTAGTGTACTGATCTGCTTAGCTATATTTGAATTGTTTCTTTATGCCTTGGATTGGACCATTCGAGGTTAGTGTACTGATCTGCTTAGCCATATTTGATTTGTTTCTTTATACATCACTGCCGTAAATAAGAAAAGAAAGGAAAAGAAAAGACTTGTGATACATTATGCAAAAAGGAAAAATAATTCTAATGTGATTTTTACATATGTAATTTCGTGAATTTCTTATGTTTGTCGACATGTCAAATTGCGTGTGATGTTGTGTGATATGTCTGATGTCGTGCGACAAGTGTCACGTGTGTGATGTTGTGTGATATGTCTGATGTCGTGCGACAAGTGTAACGTGTGTGATGTTGTGTGATATGTCTGATGTCGTGTGACAAGTGTCACGTGTGTGATGTTGTGTGATATGTCTGATGTCGTGTGACAAGTGTCACGTGTGAAATGTGTGATATGTCTGATGTTGTGTGACAAGTGTCACATGTGTGATGTGTGATATGTCTGATGCCGTGTGACAAGTGTCACGTGTGAAATGTGTGATATGTCTGATGTCGTGTGACAAGTGTCACGTGTGAAATGTGTGATATGTCTGATGTGTGACAAGTGTCACGTGTGTGATGTTGTGATATCTCTAATGTCGTGTGGAGTGTGTGATACACGATGACGTATGTGATGTGGTGATGTGTGTTAACGGTGATGTGTGTGATGTCCAACACACGTGAATCGGGTGATGTGTTATATGTGGATGCTGTGTGTGACGTGACGTCGTTTGATATGTGTTTGTGATGTGGTATTATATGTGTAATGTCATGCGATGTCATGTGATATGTGCGACGTCGTGTGATGTGGGTAATAAGTAATACGTGTGATAATAAAGACACACAGAGAGACAGACAGAAACTGATACAGACAGACAGAGGGACACACACACGCGCACGCACACATACAGACACACTCGTACCCACATTCTCTCTCTCTCTCTCTCTCTCTCTCTCTCTCTCTCTCTCTCTCTCTCTCACCACGCGCGCACTAGCGTTCACACACACACACACACACACACACACACACACACACACACACACACACACACACACACACACACGTTGCGCCTAATCTGTGTCCATGCGCATTTCGCAGGGAACTTATAGCACTATGTGAACTTGACCAAGTCCAAGTTTCAGTAACGTCGTCTCTGATTCAGCTTCTATCCGTATACAATCCACTCTGACAACACCCATCTTGCTGGTTCTGGGAATCCGTATCCAATCCACTCTGACAACACTGATCTTGCTGGTCCTGGGAATCCATATCCAATCCACTCTGACAACACCCATCTTGCTGGTCCTGGGAATCCGTATCCAATCCACTCTGACAACACCCATCTTGCTGGTCCTGGGAATCCGTATCCAATCCACTCTGACAACACCCACCTTGCTGGTCCTGGGAATCCGTATCCAATCCACTCTGACAACACTGATCTTGCTTGTCCTGGGAATCCATATCCAATCCACTCTGACAACACCCACCTTGCTGCTCCTGGGAATCCGTATCCAATCCACTCTGACAACACTGATCTTGCTGGTCCTGGGAATCCGTATCCAATCCACTCTGACAACACCCATCTTGCTGGTCCTGGGAATCCGTATCCAATCCACTCTGACAACACCCATCTTGCTGGTCCTGGGAATCCGTATCCAATCCACTCTGACAACACCCATCTTGCTGGTCCTGGGTATCCGTATCCAATCCACTCTGAAAACACCCATCTTGCTGGTCCTGGGTATCCGTATCCAATCCACTCTGACAACACCCATCTTGCTGGTCCTGGGAATCCGTATCCTATCCACTCTGACAACACCCATCTTGCTGGTCCTGGGAATCCATATCCAATCCACTCTGACAACACTGATTTTGCTTGTCCTGGGAATCCATATCCAATCCACTCTGACAACACTGATCTTGCTTGTCCTGGGAATCCATATCCAATCCACTCTGACAACACCCATCTTGCTGGTCCTGGGAATCCGTATCCAATCCACTCTGACAACACTGATTTATCTTGTCCTGGGAATCCGTATCCAATCCACTCTGACAACACTGATTTTGCTTGTCCTGGGAATCCATATCCAATCCACTCTGACAACACCCATCTTGCTGGTCCTGGGAATCCATATCCAATCCACTCTGACACCACCCATCTTGCTTGTCCTGGGAATCCGTATCCAATCCACTCTGTCAACACTGATCTTGCTGGTCCTGGGAATCCATATCCAATCCACTCTGACAACACTGATCTTGCTGGTCCTGGGAATCCATATCCAATCCACTCTGACAACACTGATCTTGCTGGTCCCGAGGTTGAAGTGGATTTGGAACGAAAAGAACCCGCACCAGAGGGTCTTGGTTATTTCCACCGGTCTTCAAGGTTACATAGTACACAGAGTTTTAAAGGAACGTGGATTACGTGTAAATACAGAGAGAGGAGAGAGAGAGAGAGAGAGAGAGAGAGAGAGAGAGAGAGAGCGACAGACAGACAGACAGACAGGAAGAGAAAATCAGAACTGGGAGGAAGCAAAGATAAAGGAAAAGAAAGAGCATAAGAGAGAGAGACAGAGAGAGAGAGAGAGGAGAGAGAGAGAGAGAGAGGAGAGAGAGAGAGAGAGAGAGAGTTTGTAGCAAAAGGACAAGAGCAAGAGAAAGAGAAAGAGTGGGAGAAAGGGTAGGCGATGGAGGGAGGGAGGGGGACAGAGAAAGAAAGGGAGGGGAAAGGAGAGAGACAGACAGACAGACAAAAAGACAGAGATTGACAGATTGACAGACAGACAGACAGGAAAAGAATAAGTAAGAAAAAAAAATGCGTCAGCGATGAAGCGAACACACAGGGGAGGATGGATGAAGAGTAGGGGGAGGGGGAGAGGAGGACGTTCACCCAACGTTCACCACCACCACCCCCCCCCCCCCCCCCCCCCCCACCCCGTCACCAGCTCTCTACCGCCTTTTCACACTATATAATCACATGCAAGCAGCCACGCACTACGTCCCCTTACCCCACTTCATCCCCCCTCCCCTCCACCACCCCCTCCTCCACCCCCCATCGTCCAATAAATCACCCAGGACCCACCCACCTGCTGCTGTTTTTCCTGCCCCAGGTCACCCCTGCCATTGAAACAAACGATGTAAGAGACACGGGTCGACGGCCAACCCTTCTCGATCAAGTGGTGTGTTTGATAACGTAATGACGCATCTCCGTCATCAGTCACCGTCGTCAATCACCGTCATCACCATCGTCATCGTCGTCATCGTTGTCGTCGTCGTCGTCGTCATCCTCGTCGTCGTTGTCAATATCATTATCATCATCATCATTATCATCATCAGTCATCGTCATAATCATCATCATCATCATCAGTCACCGTCATCATCATCATCATCATCATCATCATCATCATCATCATCAGTCACCGTCATCGTCGTCATCATCATCTTTGTAGTCGTCATCGTTGTCGTCGTCCTCGTCATCATCATCATCATCATCATCATCATCATCATCATCATCATCATCATCAAGGCTGCTGTCGTTGTCCTCATCATCATTCCTATCTTCGTTATCATCTTCAATCGATGCATCCGCAAATATTTCGTGTGAGAGGTGAATTTCAAATATTTTTTAACTTTCTCTCCACAAACTGTGGAAACTTCGTCATCGTCTTATCACAGGATTGTGCCTGTGCGATGCATTGTCGGTTCTTCGTCAGTCACATTGACGTCTTCTCTTTTTTTTTTCCCTTTCCTTCTCTCTCTCTCTCTCTCTCTCTCTCTCTCTCTCTCTCTCTCTCTCTCCCTCTCTCTCTCTCTCTCTCTCTCTCTCCACACACACACACACACACACACACACACACACGAACAATCCCCGTCCCTTCCCCATCCCCACCCTCCTCCCCTCTAAACAAGTGGACAGCCGTGAATGGACTGACCCGGCAGAAGTCTGGTTGACCTGCCCGGGCGAATCAATTACACGCCGAAGCCGCTGACGGTGTTTGACGCCTAGCCAACCGCGAGGTCCCTCTCACGTCTGGAGGTTTCTTTGAACACCTCGGCAGACCCTAAAGAAGCGACCATAACTGAATGACGAGAACTTCCACACATCATGATTATCAACTTTACCCAGTCGGCATCAAACATCAACATTAACACAACTATAAAATCTTAATGGCTGGTTGTAGGTCACTATAACCTCATTTAGGTCAAGGTGACCTTTAACCCGGGTGTGTGTCGTGACGTCATGGTTTGTGTCATCGTCACAACGGCTGACGTCAGCCTCCGTGCGGTGTTGCTGACTGTGTGGTGGACAATGAACAACATGGACTTTAACCATGGGATCTGTCTACGTCAGGATCTACATGTGTAAGTACCTTGCCGAGATGGATCCAATGCAAAAGGATCTGTCTCGTTCATTGTTGGATCCCCCCACGTCGTTTCTTCCCCTGTCAACACCCCTCCCTCCTCTCTACTCTGCTCTTGTGCTCGTGACAGGAGTAATACGTAGTTGGTCACCAGAAGTACACCTCACTCCAAATTTATTTACTGATACAGATTTTTACTGAGTTGCGTTAGTTTATCCATTCGTTTCTGAACTGACTACAGGTCCCGATTTTCTCCTCTCTCTCTCTCTCTCTCTCTCTCTCTCTCTCTCTCTCTCTCTGTCTCTCTGTCTCTCTCTCTCTCTCTCTCTCTCTCTGTGAATCTTTTTTTCTTTGGGGGAATGCGTTTGTCTTAAAGGTGGTGATTTTCAAAAGAATTATTACGTCTGACCCCGATGAAATCAGTTCAAGTTGATAATGATCGTCTGCTGCCCGAATAGGCTGCTCCTACCTGTCTAGTCACTAGCAAGCAAGCCATCACTAGCTTCTTCTGATCGAGACATGCTGTTGCAACCCCATTACATGCTGAAGGGCTTATTTTGCCTACAGCAAGCTCGACTGGTTTTCAAGGACACGGGTGTCGCGGGGAATTATAGGCGGAAATTCCCACTCGAGTACGTCAGGCAGTCTCGTCACACATTGACAATGGCCGCCTACGGCAACATAGCAATCCTGACAATGGCCGCCTACGGCAACATAGCAATCCTGACAATGGCCGCCTACACCAACATAGCAATCCTGACAATGGACCGCCTACAGCAACATAGCAATCCTGATAATGGCCGCCTACAGCAACATACCAATCCTGACATTGGCCGCCTACAGCAACATCAATCTGACAATGGCCGCCTACAGCAACTAATCCTGACATGCCGCCTCAGCAATTCACAATCCTGACAATGGCCGCCTACACCAACGTAATCCTGACAATGGCCGCCTACGCAACATAATCCTGACAATGGCCGCCTACACAACATAATCCTGACAATGGCGCCTACAGCAAATAACAATCCTGACAATGGCCGCCTACACCAACTCACAATCCTGACAATGCGCCTACACCAACATACAATCCTGACAAGGCCGCCTACACCAACATACAATCTGACAATGGCCGCCTACCGCAACATAATCCTTCATTGGCGCTACAGCAACATAACAATCTGACAATGGCCACCTACACCAACATAACAATCCTGCAATGGCCGCCTACGCAACATACCAAACTCACAATGGCCGCTACAGCAACTAACATCTAACAATGGCCGCCTACAGCAACATCACAACCCTGACAATGGCCGCTACAGCAACATACAACCTGACAATGGCCCCTACAGCAACATACCAATCCTGACAATGGCCGCCTACAGCAACATACCAATCCTGACAATGGCCGCCTACACCACATACAATCCTGACAATGGCCGCCTACAGCAACATAACATCCTCACAATGGCCGCCTACAGCAACATAACAATCCTGACAATGGCCGCCTACACCAACATAAAAATCCTGACATTGGCCGCCTACAGCAACTACCAATCCTGACAATGGCCGCCTACAGCAACATAACAATCTGACAATGGCCGCCACAGCAACATAACACCTGACAATGGCCCAAATATCTGACATGCAAATACATGCAATCCTGACAATGGCCGCTACAGCAACATACAATCTGACAATGGCCCGCCTACAGCAACATACATCCTGACATGGCCGCCTCACCAACATAATCCTCACAATGGCCGCCTACAGCAACATACCATCCTGACAATGCCGCCTACTGCAACATAACATCTGACAATGGCGCCTACACCACATAAACAATCTGACAATGGCGCTACACAACATAATCCTGACAATGCGCGCCTACGCAACATAGCATCCTGACAATGGCGCTACAGCACATAAAACACTGCCATGGCTGCCTACACCAACATCACAATCCTGACAATGGCGCTACCCAACATAACAAATCCTAACAACGGCCGCCTACAGCAACATAAACCTTACATGGCCGCCTACAGCAACATAACAATCTGACAATGGCCGACTACGCAACATACAATCCTGACAATGGCCGCCTACAGCAACATACCAATCCTGAAATGGCCGCCTACAGCAACATAATCCTAAATGGCCGCCTACAGCAACATACAATCCTGACAATGCCGCCTACAGCAACATAACAATCCTGACAATGGCCGCCTACACAACATAACATCCTGACAATGGCCGCCTACCAGCAACATCACAATCTGACAATGGCCGCCTACAGAACATCAATCCTGACAATGGCCGCCTACACCAACATACAATCCTGACAATGGCCGCCTACAGCAACATAAACCTACAATACGTCGCATAAGAAACAATCTGACATGGCCCCTACACCAACATACAATCCTGACAATGCCGCCTACACCAACATAATCCTACAATGGCCGCCTACAGCAACATAACAATCCTGACAATGGCCCCTACACAACATACATCCTACATGGCCCGCCTACAGCAACATAACCACCTACAATGGCCCCTACACAACAAAACAATCCTAACAATGGCCGCCTACAGCAACATACAACCTGCACAATGGCCGCTCACTAGGCACAACATCACAATCCAAACCCATGACAATGGCCGCCTACAGCAACATACCAATCCTGACAATGGCCGCCTACAGCAACATACCAATCCTGACAATGGCCGCCTACACCAACATACAATCCTGACAATGGCCGCCTACAGCAACATAACAATCCTCACAATGGCCGCCTACAGCAACATAACAATCCTGACAATGGCCGCCTACACCAACATAATAATCCTGACATTGGCCGCCTACAGCAACATACAATCCTGACAATGGCCGCCTACAGCAACATAACAATCCTGACAATGGCCGCCAACAGCAACATAACAACCCTGACAATAGTCGCCTACAGAAACATAATCCTGACAATGGCCGCTACAGTAACATAGCAATCCTGACAATGGCCGCCTACAGCAACATAACAATCCTGACAATGGCCGCCTACAGCAACATAACAATCCTGACAATGGCCGCCTACACCAACATCACAATCCTGACAATGGCCGCCTACACCAACATAACAATCCTGAGAACGGCCGCCTACAGCAACATACCAATCCTGACAATGGCCGCCTACAGCAACATAACAATCCTGACAATGGCCACCCACACACAAAAATCTGACAATGGCCGCCTACAGCAACATACCAATCTGACAATGGCCGCCACACAACATAACAATCCTGCAATGGCCGCCTACACCAACATAACAATCTGACAATGGCCGCCTACACCAACATAACAATCTGACAACGGCCGCCTACAGCAACATAATCTTACAATGGCCGCATACAGCAACATAACAATGCTGACAAGGCCGACTACAGCAACAAACAATCCTCACAATGGCCGCCTACAGCAACATACCAATCCTGATAATGGCCGCCTACAGCAACATAAATCCTGACAATGGCCGCCTACACCAACATAACAATCCTGACAATGGCCGCCTACAACAACATAATCCTGACAATGGCCGCCCACAGACCATAACAATCCTGACAATGGCCGCCTACAGCACAACACAATCATGACAATGGCCGCCTCAGCAACTTCAAAATCCTGACAATGGCCGCCTACAGCAACGTAATCCTAACAATGGCCGCTACAGCAACATAATCCTGACAATGCGCTAACAACATAATCCTGACAATGGCCGCCTACACAACATCACAATCCTGACAATGGCCGCCTACACAACATAACAATCCTCACAATGGCCGCCTACACCAACATCACAATCCTGACAATGGCCGCCTACAGCAACATAACAATCTACAATGGCCGCCTACAGCAACATAACAATCCTGACAATGGCCGCCTACACCAACATAACAATCCTGACAATGGCCGCCTACAGCAACATAACAATCCTGACAATGGCCGCCAACAGCTACATAATCCTTACAATGGCCATCTACAGCAACATAATCCTTACAATGGCCGCCTACAGCAACATAATCCGACAATGGCCGCCTACAGCAACATAATCCTTACAATGGCCGCCTACACCAACATAACAATGCCGACAATGGCCGCCTACACCAACATAACAATCCTGACAATGGCCGCCTACACCAACATAACAATCCTGACAATGGCCGCCTACACCAACATAACAATCCCGACAATGGCCGCCTACACCAATATAACAATCCCGACAATGGACGCCTACACCAACATAACAATCCGACAATGGCCGCCTACACCAACATAACAATCATGACAATGGCCGCCTACACCAACATAACAATCCTTACAATGGCCGCCTACAGCAACATAACAATCCCGACAATGGCCGCCTACAGCAACATAACAATCCTGACAATGGCCGCCTACAGCAACATACCAATCCTGACAATGGCTGCCTACACTAACATAACAATCCTGACAATGGCCGCCTACACTAACATACCAATCCTGACAATGGCCGCCTACACGCAACACAACAATCCTGACAATGGTCGCCTACAGCAACATAACAATCCTGACAATGGCCGCCTACAGCAACATAACAATCCTGACAAATTGCCGCCTACACCAACATACCAACTCCTGACAATGGCCGCCTATAGCAATATAACAATGCTGACAATCGCCGCCTACACCAACATAACAATCCTGACAATGTCCGCCTACACCAACATAATACAATCCCTACGACTACAATTGCAGCCGCCTACACCAACATAACAATCCTGACAATGGCCGCCTACACCAACATAACAATCCTGACAATGGCCGCCTACACCAACATAACAATCCTGACAAAGGCCGCCAACAGCAACATAACAATCCTGCACTGCGTGGCACAGGATGTCTCAGCACACATAGGGATGCTGTCATTTGGTTTTGTCGTCAACATCAGACTCT
>CM065719.1:8039886-8054886 GCA_033310375.1 Conus canariensis
GTGTGTGTCGAGAGAGAGAGAGAGAGAGAGAGAGAGAGAGATGAATCGTGTATGCCTGTGTCTCTATAGATGTGTGTGCGCGTATGTGATGGGGGAGGGGGTGTTTTGCGTGTTTGGGTGCTCGCGCGCGATCGACTGTGTGTGTGGCGTGTGTGCGCGTGCGTGCGTGCGTGCGTGTGAGTGTGTGTGTGTCTGTGTGGGCGTGCGCGTGCGCGCTTGTGTGAGTTTTGTGTCTTTGTGTTCGTGCGTGTGTTTGTTTCTGTGTGTGTGTGGGGGGGGGGGGGGGGGTCTACGTCAGTTCGCACGCGCCTTAATTTGTTTGGGCACACGTTGACCGTATCACCTGACATTAAGGGAAAAAAGAAAAAAAAATTTTTTTTAAGTTAAGCTTAAGAAGGTGGAATGTGACAACAAACACCCAAAAGAAAGAAAGGTGAAAAAAAAAAGACCCTCTTTGAGGCGGGGCACCATGTGGCATTATACGTATATGAATCATTACCAGCAGCATGACAACTAAGGACCTTGACCGAAAACACCCCAGCTTAGCAGTGTACACCTACACCATTATATGACGGTCAACACGGAAACACAAACAAGCAAATGCTGACACACCCACACCCACCCACACAGAGAGAGAAGGGGGGGGGGGGCGAGAGAGAGAGAGAGAGAGAGAGAGAGAGAGAGAGAGGGTGAAAAAAGTAACGTATGTGCATGTGTCCACGAGTACGTTTTTGAAAGAAACATTTAAACAAGGTCTTTTCAGATTTCTGATCTTAGAGGAAAAATAACAACACCATACTAGCAACTGGGGGGAGAACGAGAGGGTACGGAGTGCAGCATCATCCGTAACAGTTGGACAACAAGGTTTTTAAGTATTATGTGTAATGTTATCCGTTCAACATCAACGTCTTCGCAGAATTTCCTTGACCTCGTTATATGAGCTTTATTAACAGAATGTTCTCGTTCAAATGATGAGACGAAAAGCGTAAGTAAATATACAGAGAAATGAAGATGATGATGATGATGATGGTGATGAAATAGCTAACAGTCCTGAAAATAACATACACATTCGGGAGAATGGGGCGGAAATGACGTAAAGGTAACGGATATACAAATCCCAACACAAAGCAAAATGGCCATGGTAGGCTGACATGTCCTCAATATCTGAAGTCGACTGGACGTCGCATTCGATTTTTTTTTTTTTAAGTTCAGACCTGGTCAACGTTTGGTTCTTTTTTCATGCCCTCATTTTCCGTGGCGTCTCAAAGGCGTCATAGTTTGTACGGTTCGCCTGAGCTCTTCGTACACAGCCCCACCCACGCGCCTCTTGTAGCGACCCCAACCTCGGCAGTTCAGAGGGAGCTGTCCATGTATGGCTGCCCTGAAGGGAGTATGTCGTCTGCATGATCGGAGAGTCAGACACTACGAAACAGTAACCTTGAAAAACAAACAGGACCTTGAAAAGCAACGCTGAACTCGAAAAGGAACATTGGCATTCTTCTTCTTCTGCGTTCCCTGGTCATGCTGGTCAGATACAAAGTCCGGTAGCTTGGGTAAAGTCAGCGGTTCGTCGGAGTGAGTCCACCGTTCCCCACAGCTTTTCTTGGAGTTCCACTGCACCGGACCAAAACTCACGCCGCAGGCTGTCGAAAGTGGGACAGGACCGAAGTACGTGGGCTGGGTTTTGTGGGCCAGTACCGCATGGGCACTCATCTGTGTGCGATATATTCAGGCGATAGAGGTGAGAGAGCAGCTGACAGTATCCCGTTCTTAGTCTGAAAATTGCGTCTTGTTGGGCACACTCAAGATGGTGAATGTCATCCTTCTCTACCTCCACCTGTAGTCTTCCTGAACATTGGTATAAAAACATGCTGTAAACCTGCAATGGAAATGGAACACTGACCTTAAAAAGGAAACCGAACGCTAACCTTGAAAAAGGTACTCTGCCTTTGAAAAGTAACACTAACCTTGGACAAGGACTTTAATATGTTAACACGCGGTAAACTTGAAAAGGGAAATCGAACACTAACTTGAAAAGGAACACTGACCTTCAACAAATAAATATTACTATTGAAAATGAACACAATTCTTTAAAAGAGAAAGAAGCACTAACCCTTGAAAAGACTATCCTTGAAAAAAAAAAGCAGCACTAACCTTGCAAAGGAACACCAGCACTGAAACGGAACACTTACCTGGAAAGAGACGCTAACCCTGACAAGAAACCATTAATCTCGAAAAGAGACGCCAGCCTTGCAAAGGGACGCTAACCCTGAAAAGAGACAATCACCTTGCAAAGGGACGCTAACCCTGCAAAGAGACAATCACCTTGCAAAGGGACGCTAACCCTGCAAAGAGACAATCACCTTGCAAAGGGACGCTAACCCTGAAAAGAGACAATCACCTTGCAAAGGGACACTAACCCTGAAAAGAGACAATCACCTTGCAAAGGGACACTAACCCTGAAAAGAGACAATCACCTTGCAAAGGTCACTACCACGAAAAGAAACACCAACCCTGAAAGAGACACTAGCCTTGCAATATGCTGAAAAGGAAAGCTAACTTTCCAAAGAGACACTAGCCTTGCAATATGCTGAAAAGGAAAGCTAACTTTCCAAAGAGACACTAGCCTTGCAATATGCTGAAAAGGAAGCTAACCTTCCAAAGAGACACTAGCCTTGCAATATGCTGAAAAGGAAAGCTAACCTTCCAAAGAGACACTAGCCTTGCAATATGCTGAAAAGGAAAGCTAACTTTCCAAAGAGACACTAGCCTTGCAATATGCTGAAAAGGAAAGCTAACTTTCCAAAGAGACACTAGCCTTGCAATATGCTGAAAAGGAAAGCTAACCTTCCAAAGAGACACTAGCCTTGCAATATGCTGAAAAGGAAAGCTAACCTTCAAAAGAGACACTAGCCTTGCAATATGCTGAAAAGGAAAGCTAACCTTCCAAAGAGACACTAGCCTTGCAATATGCTGAAAAGGAAATCTAACCTTCAAAAGAGACACTAGCCTTGCAATATGCTGAAAAGGAAATCTAACCTTCAAAAGAGACACTAGCCTTGCAAACGAACACCACTAACCTTGCAAGAGAGACTAACGTTGGAAAGGAGCGCTAAACTTAAACAGAGAAACTAACTTTGCATACGACACTAACCTCTGAAAAGAGACACTAACCTTGGTAACGGACATTAATCTCAGATAGGGACACTAATCTTTAAAAAAAAAAAAAAAAAAAAGAAGGAAAAACTACCTGCCAAACGGTATTCCAACCTTAAAAAGGACAGTAGTCTCCCTGAGAAACACTACCCACGAAGAGAAACTAACTTTCAAAAAAACGAACGCTAACTCTGAAAACAGACACCGGACAGAACAGGAACTAGGGATAGGAACAACACTAACCCTGAACAGCTTTCTCACCCCTCACCACAAAACAGACACCGGACAGAACAGGAACTAGGGATAGGAACAACACTAACCCTGAACAGCTCTCTCACCCCCTCACCACAAAACGGACACCGGACAGAACAGGAACTAGGGATAGAACAACACTAACCCTGAACAGCTCTCTCACCCCCTCACCACAAAACGGACACCGGACAGAACAGGAACTAGGGATAGGAACAACACTAACCCTGAACAGCTCTCTCACCCCCTCACCACAAAACGGACACCGGACAGAACAGGAACTAGGGATAGGAACAACACTAACCCTGAACAGCTCTCTCACCCCCTCACCACAAAACAGACACCGGACAGAACAGGAACTAGGGATAGGAACAACACTAACCCTGAACAGCTCTCTCACCCCCTCACCACAAAACGGACACCGGACAGAACAGGAACTAGCGATAGGAACAACACTAACCCTGAACAGCTCTGTCACCCCCTCACCACAAAACGGACACCGGACAGAACAGGAACTAGGGAAAAGAACCACACTAACCCTGGACAGCTCTCTCCCCCCCCCCCCCCCCCCCCCCACAAAACAGACACCGGACACAACAGGAACTAGGGATAGGAACAACAACACTAGCCCTGAACAGCTCTGTCACCCCCTCACCACAAAACAGACACCGGACAGAACAGGAACTAGGGAAAGGAACCACACTAACCCTGGACAGCTCTCTCACCCCACCCACCCCCCCCCCCCTCACCCCCACAAAACAGACACCAGACAGAACAGGAACTACGGAAAGGAACAACACTAGCCCTGAACAGCTCTGTCACCCCCTCACCACAAAACAGACACCGGACAGAACAGGAACTAGGGAAAGGAACAACACTAACCCTGAACAGCTCTCTCTCTCACCCCCCCCCCCCCACCACAAAACAGACACCGGACACAACAGGAACTAGGGAAAGGAACCACACTAGCCCTGAACAGCTCTGTCACCCCCTCACCACAAAACAAACACCGGACAGAACAGGAACTAGGGAAAGGAACCACACTAGCCCTGAACAGCTTTGTCACCCCCCTCACCACAAAACAAACACCGGACAGAACAGGAACTAGGGAAAGGAACCACACTAGCCCTGAACAGCTCTGTCACCCCCTCACCACAAAACAGACACCGGACAGAACAGGAACTAGGGAAAGGAACCACACTAGCTCTGAACAGCTCTGTCACCCCCTCACCACAAAACAGACACCAGACAGAACAGGAACTAGGGAAAGGAACCACACTAACCCTGAACAGCTCTGTCACCCACTCACCACAAAACAGACACCAGACAGAACAGGAACTAGGGAAAGGAACCACACTAACCCTGGACAGCTCTGTCACCCCCTCACCACAAAACAGACACCGGACAGAACAGGAACTAGGGTAAGGAACCACACTAGCTCTGAACAGCTCTGTCACCCCCTCACCACAAAACAGACACCGGACAGAACAGGAACTACGGAAAGGAACAACACTAACCCTGGACAGCTCCCCCTCCCCCCCCCCCCCCCCCCACCACAAAACAGACACTGGACAGAACAGGAACTAGGGAAAGGAACCACACTAGCCCTGAACAGTTCTGTCACCCCCTCACCACAAAACAGACACCGGACAGAACAGGAACTAGGGAAAGGAACAACACTAGCTCTGAACAGCTCTGTCACCCCCTCACCACAAAACAGACACCGGACAGAACAGGAACTAGGGAAAGGAACCACACTAGCCTTAAACAGCTCTCTCTCTCACCCCCCCCCCCCCCTCACCACAAAACAGACACCGGACAGAACAGGAACTAGGGAAAGGAACCACACTAGCCCTGAACAGCTCTGTCACCCCCTCACCACAAAACAGACACCGGACAGAACAGGAACTAGGGAAAGGAACCACACTAGCTCTGAACAGCTCTGTCACTCCCTCACCACAAAACAGACACCGGACAGAACAGGAACTACGGAAAGGAACAACACTAACCCTGAACAGCTCCCCCCCCCCCCCCCCCCGGGTCACCACAAAACAGACACCGGACAGAACAGGAACTAGGGAAAAGAACCACACTAACCCTGAACTCCCCCCCCCCCCCCCGCCTCACCACAAAACAGACACCGGACAGAGCAGGAACTATGGAAAGGAACCACACTAACCCTGACCAGTCCTCTCACCTCCTCACCACAGGACGCTGCCCTTCCTCACTCTTCCTTTGTCAAGGACATCGCCATGCGTTTTGTTAACGTTTGCCGGTGTTCATTTCGTGGTGTTTTCTTTTGTTTCTTTGTTTGTTCTAACCGTTTGAAAACAACTTCGCAGCTCTGCCAGACTCCAAGACTAGATCCTATTGCAGAAAACTTGCAATTAGGAGCCAAAACCTACAGAACTTTGGTCTCTTATGAATAATAAGTCGTCAACACCGCCCACGGAGTTCATTTCTTTTTTTTATAATTCAAGCTTTCGCCTGTCAAAAGGCTTCTTCAGGAACCGGATCGTACTTTCACCTCCATGGCTGAAATGACATCTATACAATTGACGTCATAGTAGAACTGCATCAATTTAGAAAAGACGTAACATCATTTTCTTTCTTACTGTAGAGTCCACCTTTTATTGTACCCTGTAGAGTCCACCTTCCACTGTACCCTGTAGAGTCCAGCTTCCACTGTACCCTGTAGAGTCCACCTTTCACTGTACACTGTAGAGTCCACCTTTCACTGTACCCTGTAGAGTCCACCTTTCACTGTACCCTGTAGTCCACCTTTCACTGTATCTTGTAGAGTCCATCTTTCACTGTATGCTGTAGAGTCCACCTTTCACTGTACACTGTAGAGTCCATCTTTCACTGTATCCTGTATAGAGTCCACCTTCCACTGTACCCTGTAAAGTCCACCTTCAACTGTACCCTGTAGAGTCCACCTTTCACTGTATCCTGTAGAGTCTACCTTTCACTGTACCCTGTAGAGTCTACCTTTCACTGTACACTGTAGAGTTTCACCTTCCACTGTACGCTGTACAGTCCACCTTTCACTGTACCCTGTAGAGTCCACCCTTCACTGTACGCTGCGGAGTCCACCTTTCACTGTGCGCTATAGAGTCACCTTCCACTGTACCATGTACAGTCCATCTTCCACTGTATCCTGTACAGTCCACCTTTCACTGTACCCTGTAGAGTCCACTTTCCACTGCACGCTGTAGAGTCCATCTTCCACTGTATCCTGTACAGTCCACCTTCCACTGTACCCTGTAGAGTCCACCTTTCACTGTACGCTGTAGAGTCCATCTTCACTGTATCCTGTACAGTCCACCTTCCACTGTACCTGTAGAGTCCACCTTTCACTGTACCTGTAGAGTCCACACTTTCACTGTACGACTGTGTAGAGTCCACCTTTCACTGTACACTGTAGAGTCCACCTTTCACTGTACGCTGTAGAGTCCATCTTCCACTGTACCCTGTACAGTCCACCTTTGACTGTACGCTGTAGAGTCCACCTTTCACTGTACACTGTAGAGTCCACCTTTCACTGTACGCTGTAGAGTCCATCTTCCACTGTACCCTGTACAGTCCACCTTTCACTGTACCCTGTAGAGTCCACCCTTCACTGTACGCTGCGGAGTCCACCTTTCACTGTGCGCTATAGAGTCCACCTTCCACTGTACCATGTACAGTCCATCCTTCATTGTACCCTGTACAGTCCACCTTTCACTGTACCCTGTAGAGTCCACCTTTCACTGTACGCTGTACAGTCCACCTTTCACTGTACCCTGTAGAGTCCACCCTTCACTGTACGCTGCGGAGTCCACCTTTCACTGTGCGCTATAGAGTCCACCTTCCACTGTACCATGTACAGTCCATCCTTCATTGTACCCTGTACAGTCCACCTTTCACTGTACCCTGTAGAGTCCACCTTTCACTGTACGCTGTAGAGTCCACTTTCCACTGCACGCTGTAGAGTCCATCTTCAACTGTATCCTGTAGAATCCACCTTCCACTGTACCCTGTAGAGTCCACCTTCCACTGTACCCTGTAAAGTCCACCTTCCACTGTACCCTGTACAGTCCACCTTTTACTGTAACCTGTAGAGTCCACCTTTCACTGTACCCTGTAGAGTCCAACTTCCACTGTACACTGTAGAGTCAAAGAAAAATTGAGCCCAAGCAGAGGGATCTACTCAATCCTGAGTTTAGCACCAACCTAATACAGAATCCTGTTTCTCATTCTTTATATCTACCAACAGACATGAGAGACCTACAGTGTTCGGACTGCTGAGGAGCAGACTCTCTCTCTCTCTCTCTCTCTCTCTCTCTCTCTCTCTCTCTCTCTCTCTCTCTCTCTCTCCTGCTTCTCTGAACCCAAGCTCCGGCACAGATACATTGTGGATGATGTCACAAAAGTAAGTGCTAGAGAGGTCGCATCCGAACAGTGTATAGACATAGTCACGTACAAACTGTCCCGCAGACAAAAACAGAACAACACGACTTCGAGTTACTAACGCCCATGGTACAACGATATCCACGAGTCCAGGGGCTGAGGGGACCACAAAGAAATATATGTGCGGATAAAAAAGACAGGACAATTTTATAAACAACAGCGAAGATCCCAGTATGAAACAGACAGAAAGAGAGAAGAACATAGAAAGTAAGACAGGAAGGCAAAAAGAAAGAGGAAAGAAGACAGCAAGAAACAAGAAGGGAAGAAGACCGAAAGAAGAAAGACAGCAATAAAGAATGAGAAATATTTTTCTTTTAAAAAGGAGAAAAACTCCACAAAAGGAAAGAAAGATAGAACAGAAAAGGAAAGAGGTGATAAAAAAGAAGAAAGAGGAAAAAGAAACCAGGAAAGAAGAGGGAAGAAAGGAAGAAAAGAAAAGAAGTAAGAAAGAACAAAAGAAAGGAAGAAAGAAAGAATGAAAGGTATAAAGTAAACAACAACAACAAAAAAGAGGAGAGAAAATAAAAAGAGGGGAAAGAAAGACGTAAGAAAGAAAGAAAGAAAGACAGAAAGAAAGAATGGGAGAAAGAAAAGAATGGCCATCTATGAATGACAAGTTTACGAGACCAAAACATCGTAAGCCACTTGCAGTCGAAACCCTTTCTCGAAGCTCTCAGCCCCCTAGGCTATGCACCCATCAATACTGTCAGGTTCTTCGTTCCCACATCACACGAACAGCAGAGCTGACAAAGTGACATCTTGATCGTGGGTCACGAAAAGGGAGGGAATACAGTGCCCTTGGACAAGCCTTCACACGCCCTAAGACAAGCCAGTGCAGGCTTAAGATTAAAGCAGACAATTATTATATAATAAAAGTCAGTATTTTCCCAATCAAAGGTTTTACCAAAAAAAAAAAACGTTCTGATGTCATAGCTGAATGATCTTATGGAGGGGTGAACTGTTTGAGACCAACCACGCCAGGGGCACCACATCATGGTTCAGTTCAGTTTCAGTTTCATCAAGGCGTCACTGCTAGCAGACTAGTCCATATACGCTACATCACATCTGCTAAGTTTTGAGACCACACTACGCATGATTTGAAGCTGATGGATAAATGAATTAACAACAAAGATGAGACAATTGAAGAAGAGGGTCTTGTGGCTACGACTCAGCGGATGTCTAACCTACGCATTAGCCCAACGCGCTGGTCAGACCTTGAGTGCCGTACCTACCATTTTTTTTAGTGGATGTACACGTGCGTGTGTATGATGTGTGGGCATGGGCCCATGTGTGTGTGTGGGCGCATGTGTGTGTGTGTGTGTGTGTGTGTGTGTGTGTGGTGTGTGTGTGTGTGTGTGCGCGCGCGCAGGCATGTGTGCGCGTTTGTTTGTGTGTGTGTGAGTGTGTGTGTGTGAGTGTGTGTGTGGTGAGTGTGAGTGTGTGTGTGTGTGTGTGTGTGTGTGTGTGTGTGTGTGTGTGGTGTGTGTGTGTGTGTGTGTGTGTGTGTGTGTGTGTGTGTGTGTGTGTGTGTGTGTGGAAGACGAAGAAGTCCATCCCTACCCTTCCGCCGCCTTCATCTTCCCTGAACTGAATCAGATACCCATTGTTTTCTGCTGGGTGAACAGAGAGGGGTTTCGAGCCAAAGAAAAAAACAAACAAACAAAAATCCAACACACACAAGTGGGGTTTGAACTGACGACAGTCGGCTCCGCACCCAAGTGTTCTAACCACTCAACCACGCGCCCCACCGTGACCTCGATGAGTAGACAAAAAAAAAAAAAAAAAAAAAAAAAACCCGTAGGTGAGGCGAAAGGGGGAAGGTAGCTGGGGGTAGGAGGTAGTTGGAGGGAGGGGGGGGGGACGAGACATAATCAGCACGAGCAGTGAACAAAAAGGTAAAACAAAAAATGCAGGTAAAGGATGTGGAACAGGATTCCTTCCGAGTTTGAGACGTGCGGGCCATCGATCATGTGGTCAGAACGATGTGTCACGGACAGGCAGGTCACAACAACCCGTCTTCACTCTGGTAACAGACACGGCAGGGACAGTGTGAAGAGGGAAGGATGGATGGATGGATGGGTGGGTGGATGGATGGATGGATCGATCGATCGATGGGAAAAAAGGAAGAGGTTCAAGACGATGATGGTTATAACAATAATAATCGTGATGATGATGAAGATGAAGATGACGATGATGATGATGATGATGATGGTGATGGTGATGATGATGATGATGATGATGATGATGATGATGGTGATGGTGATGATGATGGTGATGGTGCTGGTGAAGGTTAAGATGATGATGATGATGATGATGATGATGATGATGATGGTGATGGTGATGATGATGATGATGATAATGTGTGTGTGTTGTGTGTGTGTGTGTGTGTGTGTGTGTGTGTGTGTGTGTGTGTGTGAGCACTCGAATGCGTGCGTGTGTGTTTGCGTGTGTATGTGCGTGCGTATGTGCGTGCATATGTGCGTGTGTTCATTTGTGCGTGTGTGTGTGTGTGTGTGTGTGTGTGTGTGTGTGTGTGTGTACGTGCGTGCGTGCGTGCGTGTGTGTATGTATGCGTGTGTGTGCGTGCGTGTGTGTGTATGTGCGCGTGTGTGTGCGCGTGTGTCAGTTTAACTGTCTGTTTTCGTGTTTGTGCTCACTCATGCTTGCATGAGTACGGTGGATGTGTGTGTGTGTGTGTGTGTGTGTGTGTGTGCCGTTCTGTCTGTCTGTTTGTTTGTTTGTCGGTCTGTGTGCGTGTCACTCATGCTTGCATGAGTACGGTGGATGTGTGTGTGTGTGTGTGTGTGTGTGTTGTGTGTGTGTGTGTGTGTGTGTGTGTGTGCCGTTCTGTCTGTCTGTTTGTTTGTTTGTCGGTCTGTGTGCGTGTCACTCATGCTTGCATGAGTGACGGCGCAGGTTTGCGCTCACGTGTGTGTATGTGTTTATGTGCGTGCGTGCGTGCGTGTGTGCGCTTGTTCGTGTGTTTGTGTGTGTGTGTGTGGTGTGTGCGCGCGCGTGCGCGCACGCGCGCGTGTTTGTATGTGTGTGTGTGTGTGTGCGCGCGTGCGCGTGTGTGTATGTGTGTGTATATGAGAGAAAGAGACAGAGACAGATTATGAGAGAGGCTGCCACTGTTGACACATGCCTGTATCTCCGGAACATCAAACGAGGGCAGACTGACAACTCTGGAGGAGGACAGGTGAGCAGATGACATGTTACGTGCCAACGATGGGGGAGAACAAAAGAGACAAGGCAGGTGCAAAAAGGTGGAAAAACACCTACAACGACAACCAGACACGAATGTAAACAGAGGTGGAACAAACAAACCAAACAGCAGCAGTGGGAAACGGAGTGAGGGACAACAGAACCTTTCCACGACGACCTCCAAAAATCCTTAAACGGGTCTTCAAACAGAGAGGGGGTGGGATGGGAGAGTTGGTCTTTATTGAGAGGGAATTCCAGTATAAACACAAACATTTCTAGAAAAGAAAAGAATAACTAACACGAAACCCGGAGGTTGTGGAGAGCCGTCATTTGCGGGGCCTTCATTTGCATGTATTACTGTGGTAGTAAGGGAATCGGGGCCGAAAAGGCCAGATCGCTGAAACACCATCGAGTGACTCGAGCAACGCAGTGTCTCCTCCGGTGGGTGGGCTGCCTCACGACGATCTGACATGTTTTGGACTGCATCCTACGGTTCTGCCAATGCTGGCGCTGGGCCAGGAGAAAGTGAGCAACGCGGGAGGAACACCGCCGACAGACCGCGTAAGACTGATCAGCAAAAAGCCGGCAAGGAGTGGAGATGAAAAGGGGGGCGGAATAGCTCAGTTGGTTGAGCGCCGGACTCGTAATCCAAGGGTTACGGTTCGAATCTCCGCCGGGCTGTTTCGGTACCGGGGGATTTTTCCCTCGGAGTTAACATTAGTTCTGACTCCATTTTCCATACAGTCCTTCGAATGAGACTATAAACTGAGTTTCCGCGTGAGAACGGACGCATAACATCTTGCACACACGTAAAATCCCATCACCAACTTTCGGAAGAGAAGGCCAGTTTGGCCGTTGGTATGAATGACACGTTACACATAACATGCACCTTCTCCGAAGATGGGAGTATGGCTGCCTTAATGGCGGGATAAAAAAACGGTCATGCGCACAAAACTCCACCCCCTTTGTTGGGTAGATGGGATTGATACTTGCCTGTCTATACAGGGAGTGTCCGCAGGAGTATCAGCCTGCGTACGCAAAGAAGAAGATGATGATGAAAAGGGGACCAGGGGCGATGAAGAAGGGTAGGGGGTGGGGGTGGGGGGGGGGTGGGGGTGGGGGTGGGGGATAAATAATGAAGAAGGAAAGACAGAAGCAAAGGAGAGGTGGGATGGAGGAATAAAACAATGAAGGGTAGAGGTACAAAAGATGCTGAAAGAAGGGGGAGGAGTGGGGAGAAGAGGGGTGTAACAGAGAGGGAGGAGAAGAGGGGTGTGACGGAGGAAGAGGAGAGGAGAGGGGATCACGAGAGTTTAAAAAAGAAAAAAAAACGAGAGCAGGAAATTGACTGGCAGTTTGCAATCAGGGAAGATGGACGAGGGTGCAGAAGGAAATGACAGCCGTCAACTCCGCGCGTTTTCCACACGTCACGACCTAGCTTTCGGCTACAGCCAAAACATCGCCCTGCCCCAGCCCATCCCCCATCGCCAGGCCACCGTCAAACAAAACTGGAGCGTGTACGACAACGATGGCATCTAGTCTTCATGGACAACCACGCAGGAACAGATCATCTGTCTTGGTGCTTTTTTTTTTTTTGTTCTTTCCAAAGTGCATCATCATCGCTCACTTTCTGATCCTCTGTGTGTGTGTTTTTAAGCATGATCTTTGTAGTTTCTTCGCGAATGACTTACGCTCCACGACAAACGACGACATGCAGATCAAGGAATGTGTCGCCTTCTTCCATGTTCTACCGTGGTTGTTTTTTCTGTTACTGATAACGAGAATACTGTACTATGTCAACGACAGCAACAAAGAACAAATCAAGAACGACAGTAAGAGGAATCGAGATACATTTTGCTTCGTTCAACAGCAGCAGCAACAACAGCAGCAGCTACAACAACGGCAGCAAATCAAGAATAGCAATACGGGGAATCAACATGCATTCTGCTTCTTTTCATTAACAACAACAACAACAACAACAACAACAACAACAACAACAACAATCAAGAATAACAGTAAGAGGAATCAGGATACAGCCCACTTCGTTTGACAGCAACAACAAAGACGTGGAAATGCAACACCAAATGACATTGATAAAAACCTTCAAAACGTCGGAGGATCGAGACAATATAAAGCAGGGACAATGGGAAAAGCAGGTCCCTAACATTCCTGTACCGCAAGAATTCTATATCACACGCGTCAAAACTGTAAAAAAAAAAAAAAAAATCATACACGTACACATACGCACGCGCGCGTGCGCGCACAGAGACACGTACACACACACACACACACACACACACACACACACACACACACACACACACACACACACACACACACACACACACACACACACACACACACACACACACACACAAAGTGCTGGCATAACCTACGTACGTATGATTCAAACGAATTTTTAAGTTCGTTTTTTTTTTTCTCTCCTTTCTTAGAAGAAGATATTACGTAGTGACAGTTGTGAACACAAAGTGTGAGAGTTGCCACTAATCAACTTTCAGAATACATTCTTCCCTTCTTTCCTCTTAGATGCAAAGATAATCGTCTACATCATGTTCTCCATGCACACACACACACACACACACACACACACACACACACACACACACACACACACACACACACACACATCTCCGCCCCTTCTCCATTGTTTTAAGATTTTTTTTTTTTGGTGGTAAATCACTCATTACTTTTTTGTTGTTCGGTAACGGTAAGACTTTCGTTGTTTCTAACTATGTACCTCCACTGTATGTGTTTAAGTTTTCAACAATCGGATTTCAAAACGATGAAAATTAATGATGGAACAAAGTCTTATCCCAATTCTTTTTTTCATTTTCCGAGTCTAAGGTTGTCCGTCCCCGAACCATCTCTATCTCCACCGTCCGTCCCCACACCGTATTGTCTACGAACCATCTCTATCTCCACCGTCCGTCCCCACACCGTATTGTCTACGAACCATCTCTATCTCCACCGTCCGTCCCCACACCGTATTGTCTACGAACCATCTCTATCTCCACCGTCCGTCCCCACACCGTATTGTCTACGAACCATCTCTATCTCCACCGTTTTCAAGAAAGCTTTTTTTTGACTGTTTGTTTAGTTTCAAAACGGAGTGACTGAGGGCGGAAAATGAAGCAAAATTTGGAAAGAAAGGGGGTTAGTTACCGCCAAGGACACAGGCAAACAAGAGTACAGGACTAGACACAATGCATTTCGACCTCTTGGGTCTTCTTCAGGTGAAAACAAATAACATTTAGGACAGTGACAAGAAGAATATGTAGCCACTTAGCTTCGCTTCTCCTGTTCGTCTCCAAAGGTTTCCGTCTGGCGGCCATTTTTGATTTGGAGACGAACAGGAGAAGCGAAGCTAAGTGGCTACATGTTCTTCTTGTCACTGTCCTGAAGGTTATTTGTTTTCACCTGAAGAAGACCCAAGAGGTAGAAATGTATTGTGTCTAGTCCTGTACTCTGTCTGTGTCCTTGGCGGTAACTAACCACTCTATTTCCAACTTTGTTTGTCTGTCTGTCTGTTTAAGAAAAATGGTCCCAAAAGGAAGGTAGAGAGACAGAAAAAAAATCCCGTTCCTTTCCCAAAACGGAAAAGCCGCACCCCGACCCAGCCCCGGCGAGCAATGCCGTAAACCGCCAGCTCTGTCACACGTGATGGCACTTGAGGTCTGGCCTGATGCCATCAACCTGTCCGCCACCTGTCAGAACTCACAGCAGTACCCCAAGACGACGCTACACACAGAACCCCCACCCCAATAATTTCCTCCCGGTAGGTTTTGTGGACTTGTATTAAGATGATCGTGTGTTTTCACGCGTGTATGGTTGTGTTTGGAAAAAGACGTGAGTATAAAAATGTCTTGCCTTGGAATGTTTTATACTAATCGCTGACAATAATTCACAGCATTAGATGTA
>CM065719.1:8059886-8079886 GCA_033310375.1 Conus canariensis
CCACTACGATGCATCGGTCAGCGACGCCGACATGTGGCGGTTGAACTGTTTATAGTCAATTGTTAATTTATTTGCCGTCAATATTGCTTTGTTAAATGCATCAATAATTCAGGCTTAAAACAGTCAATCTCTAAACAAAATTATTTCATATGTCTGGGGACTGGCTTCTGATACAGACCTGACTTTCCGTCCGGGCACCCTAGATAAATATCATTCATGGATACCAAAACGCGTCGTGTTTTGTCCTATAATTTGTTTGTCCATGTTAACCAGCGGAGTTACTTCAAATTCCTGTTCAAATCTGTTTCACTTTCCGCCCGTGGTCACCTCCCTTTGACACTGAAACAAAGAAAAAGAAAGCCGCTTCCACTTGCCCCATGGACTCTTTTAAAATCTTCTTTCGCATGCAGATGTCTAAACCACATGCCGAGTGGCACATACCACTGCGATGGTGTTATGTTGATTTTTATTTTTTTCAATGTCTTTTTTCAGCAGTTGTTTCATAATTATGTCTGAGGATCAGCTTCTAATAAAGACCTGTATTTGTGACCTGGCCCCCAATCAATATCATTCATGGACACCAAGATAGAAACCAATTTTTTGAAAAACCAGTTTTCAGAGTAAAAGGGTTCGCGAACAGTTAAACAGGACGCACTTTATTTTATTTTATTTTACTTTTTAACATGCGCGCTGGTGACCTACTCGTTTTTGAGTGAACCAGTCTTTTAGGAAGAAGAAGAAGAGGACATTGGTCTGGTGCATCCATCTTCTTCTTTTTTCTGTCTATCCTTTTCTATAATTCTTTGGGTTTTTTTTTCCTTTTTCTTTCCTTCCTCTCAATCCCTCATATAGTGCCTGTTTTCATTCAATCAAACGCTTCCGCTGTTGTTGTTTCTTTTTAAGTATGCATGCCATGCACGCGCCATTTATACTACACATGCTTGTTGCGCGCGCGACACGTATACTCACATGCACACACGGACGCACGCGCACATGGAAGCACGCACACGGGCACGCACGCACACACGTATTTTCTTTCTCACTCTTCACTGCCTCCGCGACGCTGCCTTCCTCATCTTATTGCTTTTTATGGGTCTACGCTAATGTGCCGCACCTGAGCAGCACAGAAAGTTCTCTCTCTCTCTCTCTCTCTCTCTCTCTCTCTCTCTCTCTCTCTCTCTCTCTCACACACACACACACACACACACACACTCCCTCTCTCTATCTCCCTCCCTCCCTCTCCCTTCCTCCCTCCCCCTCTCTTCCTCTCTGTCCTCCCTCCCTCTCTCTCCCTCCCCCCCTCTCTCTGTATCTCCCTCCCTTCCTCCCTCTCTTCCTCTCTGTACTCCCTCCTTCTCTCCCCCTCTCTCCCTCCCTCTCTCTCTCCCTCCCCATCTTTCTCTCTCCCTCCATCTCTCTCTCCCTCCCCATCTCTCTCTCTCCCTCCATCTCTCTCTCCCCCTCTCTCTCACTACCCATCCTCTCTCTCTCTCTCCTCTCTCTCTCTTCCTCCTCTTCCCCCTCCTACTTCCCCTCCTTCCTCTCTCTCTCTCTCTCTCTCTCTCTCTCTCTCTCTCTCTCTCTCTCTCCCCCCCCCCTCTCCCCCTTCCAATCTGGAGGTGGTATGGAAAGGGGTCGTCTATCAAGATGCAGACGAACGAAGGGGAGGGGGAGGTGAGAGGTGGTTATCTTGAGAAAACGCGAATGCGAGCGCAGTATGGAACCGGTTTACTGAAAAACTCCTGACCGCTTTTTAAAGCGGAAACACATAACACATTCAAGTTAAACACAGAATCTACTCATTAGCAAGCGTATTCCAAAAGTGCAAATGACTTCAACACATAAATCTTTTACGGTGTAGCACTTTCTGATGTATGGAAGGTAATGAATGTATTCAAGCGAGGTTGGCCAATGAATTCGTTCGCTTTAAGTTGCCCTCTAAGGCGTTTCAATCGTAGACTTACGAGCACAAATTGCGTCTGATTTTAACCAGTACTTCTAAAAAGGAAAAAAAAGGACACATCAACCCTTTTCTGTGACTTCAAACTGTCCTACTTTTTTTTCAACCGCCTTTCAGTGTTTATTGTCAGACGTGAAGCGTTCCATGCAGCGTTCATTGTCATGACGTCAAGGGGTGCCTGCACTGTTCATTGTCATGACGTCAAGGGGTGCATGCAGTGTTCATTGTCAGACGTGAAGCGTTCCATGCAGTGTTCATTGTCAGACGTGAAATGGTGCCTGCAGTGTTCATTGTCATGACGTCAAGGGGTGAATGCAGTGTTCATTGTCAGACGTCAAGGGGTGCATGCAGTGCTCATTGTCAGACGTCAAGGGGTGCATGCAGTGTTCATTGTCAGACGTCAAGGGGTGCATGCAGTGTTCATTGTCATGACGTCAAGGGGTGCATGCAGTGTTCATTGTCAGACGTCAAGGGGTGCCTGCAGTGTTCATTGTCAGACGTCAAGGGGTGCCTGCAGTGTTCATTGTCATGACGTCAAGGGGTGAATGCAGTGTTCATTGTCAGACGTCAAGGGGTGCATGCAGTGTTCATTGTCAGACGTCAAGGGGTGCATGCAGTGTTCATTGTCAGACGTCAAGGGTGCATGCAGTGTTCATTGTCAGACGTCAAGGGGTGCATGCAGTGTTCATTGTCAGACGTCAAGGGGTGCATGCAGTGTATTTCATGACGTCAGGTCATGCAGTCTTGTCATGACGTCAGGGGTGCATGCAGTGTTCATTGTCATGACGTCAAGGGGTGCATGCAGTGTTCATTGTCATGACGTCATGGGTGCATGCAGTGTTCATTGTCATGACGTCAAGGGGTGCATGCAGTGTTCATTGTCAGACATGAAGGGGTGTGTGCAGTGTTCATTGTCATGACGTCATGGGGTGCATGCAGTGTTCATTGTCAGACATGAAGGGGTGTGCAGAGTTCATTGTCATGACGTCAAGGGGTGCATGCAGTGTTCATTGTCATGACGTCATGGGTGCATGCAGTGTTCATTGTCATGACGTCAAGGGGTGCATGCAGTGTTCATTGTCATGACGTCAAGGGGTGCATGCAGTGTTCATTGTCAGACGTCAAGGGGTGCATGCAGTGTTCATTGTCATGACGTCAAGGGGTGCATGCAGTGTTCATTGTCAGACGTCAAGGGGTGCATGCAGTGTTCATTGTCAGACGTCAAGGGGTGCATGCAGTGTTCATTGTCATGACGTCAAGGGTGCATGCAGTGTTCATTGTCATGACGTCAAGGGGTCACTGCAGTGTTCATTGTCAGACGTCAAGGGTGCATGCAGTGTTCATTGTCAGACGTCAAGGGGTGCCTGCAGGTTCATTGTCATGACGTCAAGGGGTGCATGCAGTGTTCATTGACATGACGTCAAGGGGTGCATGCAGTGTTCATTGTCATGACGTCAAGGGGTGCATGCAGTGTTCATTGTCAGACGTCAAGGGGTGCATGCAGTGTTCATTGTCATGACGTCAAGGGTGCATGCAGTGTTCATTGTCAGACGTCAAGGGGTGCATACAGTGTTCATTGTCAGACGTCAAGGGGTGCATGCAGTGTTCATTGTCATGACGTCAAGGGGTGCATGCAGTGTTCATTGTCATGACGTCAAGGGGTGAATGCAGTGTTCATTGTCATGACGTCAAGGGGTGCATGCAGTGTTCATTGTCATGACGTCAAGGGTGCATGCCGTGTTCATTGTCATGACGTCAAGGGTGAATGCAGTGTTCATTGTCATGACGTCAAGGGGTGCATGCAGTGTTCATTGTCATGACGTCAAGGGGTGCATGCAGTGTTCATTGTCAGACGTCAGGGGGTGCATGCAGTGTTCATTGTCAGACATGAAGGGGTGTGTGCAGTGTTCATTGTCATGACGTCAAGGGGTGCATGCCGTGTTCATTGTCATGACGTCAAGGGGTGCATGCAGTGTTCATTGTCAGACGTCAAGGGGTGCATGCAGTGTTAATTGTCAGACGTCAAGGGGTGCATGCAGTGCAGCGTCTGCTCTGGTGGGTTGCCTACTGACGACCTTCCACTCATTGTTCCCTGAGGACTCTCAATGCTGGGGTGCTGAAGCACTCACACACACACACACACACACACACACACACACACACACACAACACACACACACACACACACACACTCAAACATCTCTCTCTCATAAGTTCAGCCATCTCAATCGTGTGGTGTGTGTGTGTGTGTGTGTGTGTGTGTGTGTGTGTGTGTGTGTGTGTGTGTCTGTCTGTCTGTCTGTCTGTCGTCTGTCTGTCTGTGTATGTATCTGTGTGTGTAAGCATGTATGTGTGTGTGTGTGTGTGTGTGTGTGTCTGTGTGTGCGTCTGTGTGTGTCTGTATGTGTGAGTATCTATGTGTGTGAGTGTGTGCGTGTGTGCGCGCGCTAGCGTGCGTGTGTGTGCGTGCGTGTGTGTGCGTGCGTGTTGTGGTGTGTGTGGTGTGTGTGTGTGTGTGTGTGTGTGTGTGTGTATGTGTGTGTGTCTGTGTGTGTGTGTGTATGTGTGTATATGTGTGTGTGTGCGCGCCGCGCGCGCGTGCGTGTGTGTGTGTGCGTGTGTGTGTGTGTGTGTTGTATGTGTGTGTGTTGTCTGTGTGTATGTGTGTGTGCGTGTGCGTGTGTGTGTGTGTGGTGTGTGACCCTAACGAGATCTTCCACATCCCTGATGATGCAGGTAGATCAACTCCCCTGTGAAGCACATCTCCACTACACCATCTACCGGCCTGGTGATTATGATGCAGGCAGAGCTACTCCCCTGTGAAGCACATCTCCACTACACCATCTACCGGCCTGGTGATTCTGATAAACCTTTACCTCATGGACAAATACAACAAGTTCAGTGTAACATAGTTTCACTCAAACATCATACGATTGCTTGCCCCTCCCCCTCACCCCTCCCTCCCCTGTTCTCAAGCTTTTGCAAAGCTTCCATCTGAAAGGGGGGGGGGGGGCACGCTTGTGCATGTTCTTTCTTTCTTTCAAGTTCTTTCTCTTTTTCTTTTTTTTTCCTCTTGCGAGTTCATCACCCAGTTGTCCGTGCTTACAAATCGGGAAGTTCATGGTACATTCTCCGAACGATTCCAACTGGAACCATCGAATTCTGATAAAATAATGTGAAATTGTTGTCAGCACGACAGCACTGGAGCGAACCTCTCGGAAGTTTTCGCGCGAGAACAACGAGCGTCGGACAGTCGTCATTCAGACAGCGGTAACACTCTCCCCCCCCCCCCTTCCCCTCCGTCCCTTCACCCTCCAAGGGGGAAAAAAAACAGTACAGGTTGAAGGGGAAGGGAAGTGGATCAAGATTGGTATTGGGGGGGAGAAGAGGGAGGGGGCATTGTTGTGAGGGAGAAGGAGGGGGCTGCCGACAGTAGGATATGTGTGTGTGTGGGGGGGGGGGATGGGGGAGAATGGCAGGAGTAGGGAGGTGGTGGCGGAGGAGGCGGAAGAAGGGAGATGGAGGTAGGGAGAGGACGGGGGGAGGGGGTTAACGCTGGGGGTTGGAGGGTAGAGATGGGGGGGGGGGGATAAAGAACGAGACTCCCACATCGTCAGGAAAACGGCAGACCCATTCATAGTGGCTAATTGAATTAGATTAAGCGTTAAGCACTTCTGGCCTGCCGTTGCGTGAGCAATTAAGGAACAGTAACTACTCTGTCGCCCCGTTCCTCTGACTGTTCCTGTCTCCTCCACCCCTGTCTTCATCTCTCTCCATCTCTCTCCTGTCTCCTCCATCTCACTCTCTCTCTCTCTCTCTCTCTCCTCTCTCTCTCTCTCTCTTTCTCTCTCTCCGCTTTCTCTCTCTCTCCGCTCTCTCTCTCTCTCTCTACTCTAACCGCTGTATCTCTCTCTCTCTCTCTCTCTCTCTCCTCTCTCTCTCTCTCTCTCTCTCTCTCTCTCTCTCTCTCCTCTCTCTCTCTCTCTCTCTCTCTCCCCTCTCTCTCCTCTCTCTCTCTCTCTCTCTCTCTGGGGCTACCCTACCGACGATCTATAAATCTGACAACCAGAGGCAGGCGGACGGAGCTGCCAGTCCAGGAGATGGTTAAATATTGGGCAGGAGGAGACGGCAGGGCGACAGTGCACGTTGGCTCCGTCGCCAGGCGGAGGACAGAATTGTGTATCTTGACACAACAGTGACGCCATAGTAGATATGGGACTGTTAGCCTACGCTTGGGTACTTCGCTGGGCGTGATGGACAAGCGGCTCTCTCTCTCTCTCTCTCTCTCTCACACACACACACACACACACACACACACACACACGCGCGCGCGCGCGCGCGCGCGCGCGCGCGCGCACGCACACTATATCCCGTAGTTATCTCATGTCTTATTCAGTTTACAGCTTTTTTTCCAGCAGTACCGGAATCATCGGTATCAGTACCGCTGCTTTGCTGGTGCTGCCATAAACATCACTATACTGCTATGGCTGTTACTGTTCCTTCCTGTTCTTCTTTCGCTGCTGCTACAGCGTTGATGACGGCGCTGTCACTGCAGCTGCTGCTGTTTCTAATCTTTCTTCTTTTTTTTTATTGCTATAACTCTTAATCAGCTAAAAAAACACAAAGACTGAGAGATTTTTAAAAAACGACCCAGACACGTGGAGTAAACACTTCCCTACCGCCTTCAAACAAACGCGCGCGCGCGTGGCACAACACACACAGGCACAACACACACAACACACACACACACACACACACACACACACACACACACACACACACACACACGTATTCGTATTACACACACACACACACACACACACACACACACACACACACACCACACGCACACGCACACACATTTGGTCTAATATCACGAATAGTGGATAGACGTTAAATGAAAGACACACACACACACACACACACACACACACACACACACACACACACACACATACACACACACACACACACACACACACACGTGTGTGTGTGTGTGTGTGTGTGTGTGTGTGTGTGTGTGTGTGTGTGTGTGCGTGCGTGTGTGTGTATGTGTGTGTGTGTGTGTGTGTGTGTGTGTTACAGATAGACAGACAGAGGAGGGGGACAGACAGACAGACCAGGTTTTAATCCATACACAGGAAAAGGAGAAAATCAATAGAGATAGATGAATACATCCCCAGCCGGATGGATAGATAGATAGATCAATAGAGAGAACACGCACGTATGCGTGTAAGTTTTCGTGTGCAGATGTATGCGTGCGCGCGCGTGTGTGTGTAGATTATGTATGTATGAGTGTGTGCGTGTGAATGTATGTCCGTGTGTGTGTGTGTGTGTGTGTGTGTGTGTGTGTGTGTGTGTGTGTGTGTGTGTGTGTGTGTGCCTGTCTCTCTGTCTGTCTGTCTGTCTGTCTGTCTCTCTTTCTAAAGATTTGACAGATAAATACATTTTGCCTCATACTAGAAATGTTCATCAAGCATCGTTGCTTCTTTTACTGCAAAATGAAAAGAGAATTGTAACTCGCTCTGTAGCTATGTTCATTTTTAAAGCACTAAAACGAAGAGAGGAACTGTTATCAGTTAACATAAAAATGCCAGAATAATTTCAGGAAGAACATTTTGTTATGCAAATATTTTCTTTCATAATTTTCAGTATATGCGCCGGGCGCGTGTGTGTTCTACTTTCGTTCTTGACCTCATTGCAGATAGGTCGGTGGCCTTTGCAATTAAACTATTTGAGTTTGAGTTTTCTCTCTCTCTCTCTCTCTCTCTCTCTCTCCTGTGTGTGTGTGTGTGTGTGTGTGTGTGTGTGTGTGTGTGTGTGTGTGTGTTGTAGGGTAAGATAAGATAATGTTGCTTATAGCCCAGCCGACCGCAAAGGGCCACATCAGGGCTGTCACCACGTTAAAATCAACTCACAAGTCATCCAAAAAAAACCAAAAAACTTTCACACATCTCTTTAAATGACATCTTCTAGAAACGCACCAGAAACTTCGTTAAAAATCTATTTTCCGTAAAATCTTAAATCAGATGAAAAATGTTAATCTCTCTCAAAAACCCAAAGATCACGTCAGGCGGGACATCCCTGAACAGGATTGTCATGGACTCTGCTGTAAAATGTTTGTGTCTCACATCGTGCAAGTCCCAACACTCTAAAAGAATATGTTTCATTGTGAGTGGCACAAGACATGGAATGCACCACGGAGCTTCTTCACTCTTTAAAAGGTACGAATGGGTAAAATACGAATGGCCGGTGTGCAGCCGGCACAGAACTGTTTCTTCTTTACGACCACCAGACGAAGATGAGAGGAACTCCTTAAGGTTTGGACGGATCTGAAAGAGTTTGTTATCCGTCTGTGTATTCCAATCCTCCTGCCAGAGGTCTCTCACATAATCGTTAATTTTGGGTTTCAGATCTGAGCAAGGGATATATATGTTGGACAATTTCTCTGTTGTGGCATTCTTGGCTAAACGATCAACCATTTCGTTCCCTCCGATGCCAACATGACCAGGAACCCAAGCCAGAATAATGTTGTAACCATCCGCTTTCAACTTGGTAAAAAGTTCAAAGAAGTTTAAAAGTTCTGGATGCTGAAGGTTGCGGCCAGCTATGGCCTCCAAAGCTGACAGTGAATCTGACAGAACCAGAAAGTCCCTCTTCTTAGATTGTGAGATTATCTTCAATGCCAGAACCAGAGCAGTGAGTTCAGCAGAATAGATAGAAGCATCTGGAGGTATATGTTCTAACAGTATCTGAGAAGGAGCACCAGGGCAATAGGCTGCACAGGCCACTCCATCTTCAGACTTGGAACCGTCAGTGAAAATTTTCTGATAGGATGGGAATTTCGAACAGAGGTCAGCATACAAGGCCTTGTATGCCAGAGAGCTGGAAAAGCTGCAAGATCAAAACGAATCTCTGGTGTGAAAAAGGTCCATGGAGGCTGATCTGGAAACTTGGAAAAATCGGACACAACTCCTAGGTCTAGACCTGCATTCCGCGCGTAAGGCTGCATACGAAGACCAAACGGCGGAATACAGTTAGGGTTGTTTTCGAATTTACTTTGAAACTGAGGGTCAAAGACACAGTCATAGGCGGGGTTTTCCGGTTCCGAGAACAATCTGATGTAGTAATTCAAAGACAGTTTCAGCCTGCGGTTGGACAGTGAGGGTTCACCTGCCTCTGCGTACAGGCTGTACACAGGGGTGGTTCGGAATGCTCCAAGACAGAGACGAAGCCCTTGATGGTGAATAGGATCCAAGAGTTTCAGATAAGAGGGTCTTGCAGAGCCGTACACAGCACAACCATGTCCAGTTTGCAACGGACCAAGGCTCTGTAGAGGTGCAGCAAAGTTTTCTTATCAGCGCCCCAGTCAGTGTGTGCTACGACCCGCAGAATATTCAGAGCTTTCTGGCAAGAGGTTTTGAGATTTTTAATGTGGCTGAGAAAGTTGAGTTTTTGGTCAAAAATAACTCCTAGGAATTTGGCTTCTTTTACAGCTGGAATGGTGGACTTGTCCAGACGAATTTCAGGATCAGCAAAAAATTGACGAAAATTGTGAAAATGGATTGACTGAATTTTGGTACGTGAGAAGGTAAACCCGTTTTCCTCGGCCCACTGTTGGATCTTGTTGACACAAAGTTGGAGTCGACGCTGTACACTGGCGTAAGAAGCTCCAACTGCGTACGCGCGAAGTCGTCAACGAACAGAGAGGACTCAGAGCCCTGGCTTACCGATTTGACAATGTCATTGATTTTAATGCGGAAAAGGGGCAGGAGAAAGGATGCTCCTTGAGGTACACCCAACTCCTGCCCATGGATGTCAGAGAGTGTGGTGCCAACACGCACCTGGAACTGTCGATCAGCCAGAAAGTTCTGAATAAACAGAGGCAGGTGACCACGAAAACCAAGTCTGTGCAGGTCCATAAGGATTCCTGCTTTCTACGTGGTGTCATACGCTTTTTCTAGGTCAAAAAAGATAGCGACTACATGCTGCGTATTGACAAAGGCGTTGCGGATGGTGGTTTCCAGACGGATTAAATGGTCAAATGTCGAGTGGTACTTCCGGAACCCGCACTGTTCACTGGCCAAAAGACCATCGGTTTCCAGCTTCCACATCAGACGGGAGTTGACCATCTTTTCCATCAGCTTACAGAGACAGCTGGTCAGAGCTATTGGACGATAGTTTGAAGGGTTGGTAAGGTCCTTTCCAGGCTTAGGAATTGGAATGATCAGGGCTTTCCGCCAGGAGGGCGGAAAGCACCCTGTGGTCCAGATATGGTTGTATACTTTAAGAAGGGTCTGGAGACAGCTTTCTGGAAAATGTTTCAAAACCTGATAATGAATATCATCCAGACCAGGGGCAGAATCAGTGCAGGTTTGCAAAGCTGATTTTAGTTCGTTGATTGAAAATGGAAGATTGTAGGCTTCAGAGAGTTGCCTGATGTGAAAATGTATAAAGATTTGTTTGTTTCTTAAAAAGGCTGCAGATTTATTTGAAGATAAGGAGTTCTGTTTGATGGTGGAGGCCAACAGATTGGCAACAGCTTGTTTGTCAGTGATCAGAGCACCGGTAAGTTTCAGGTGATGAATGGAAGGGTTGGTGTTCTTCCCTTTGATTTTTTGATGATGTTCCAGACTTTTTTCTGTGAAGTTTTAGATGTCAGCCCGGAGCAGAAGTTTCTCCAAGACTGACGTTTACTGATTTTGAAAGTGTGTCTCTATTTGACACGGAGTTTCTGATGGGCTCGAGCGTTGGGACTTGAAGGTCTTTGGTATACCCGACGCTGAGCCCGTTTCGTACTTTTGAGATGTTTTGGCGGTCAGAATTAAACCCGGGTGTTTTGGGCAGTTGGAGTTTGTCGGAAGACATTGGAATACAGGTTTTAGCACAGTTTATCACAGTATTGGTCAGAGATTCTGCAGGGTCTGGACTCTGAAGAAAATCAATTTCCTGGAATTCTTTTGAAATATTGGCTGCAAAAAGAGTCCAGTTTGCCTTCTTATAATTAAGATGTTGTGAGACAGAGGCGGTTTCAGTTAGTATGGGTTTTAATAGAACAGGGAAATGGTCACTTCCGTGCAGATCGTCATGGACAGACCACCCATAGTCCAGGACCAGCGAGGGGTCACATATCGACAAATTTAAACACGAAAGTGAGCCTGTGGAAGAGTGGAGGTAAGCTGGAGATCCATCGTTCAGACAACACAAATCAAAGTCGGAAAGGACATCCTCAAGAAGCAGACCTCTGGATGACGAACTAACACTACCCCAGAGAGGATTGTGTCCATTAAAGTCACCCAACAGCAAAAAAGGTCGAGGAAGTTCTCCGATCAGATTGACAAGATCCTGACGACAAACCGGGACAGAAGGTGACAGATACAGCGAGCAAATTGTAATAGTTTTGTGGAGAGTGACTCTCGCAGCTTCAGCCTGAAGGGGGGTAGTCAGAGCGACAGGACTAAACAGCAAAGTTTTATGTAAAAGAAGGGCAACACCGCCCGAAAGTCCCAATGTGGATGGTTGTGCAGGTTTGGAAAGAATATTAAAGCCAGAAAGAGTGAAGGTCTTCTGGCTTTGAATTTTAGTTTCTTGAAGAGCTACGACGTAAGATTTTATAGTTCGACACAGAAGCTGCAGGTCCTCAAAGTTTGAATGTAAGCCACGGATATTCCAATGGATTATTTTACTGTCCATGGTGCAGAGGACGAATGGGAGAGAAATCAGGTCATCTCCGAGTCATCGTCTGCATTCAATGGAGCGAATTTATTACTAAGTTTGACTGGACTATTTTGGTCTTCAGACCTGCTGGCAGACTTGCCCACAGGTGAAGAAGGCCTGGATTTTGGAGATGGTGGAGGTTTCTTTCTCATCTCCACCATCTCCACACTCGGTTGAACTCCCTTGCCCGCACGGGCACTGCTCAAGGAAGTTCGAGGCGGGAGGGTTGGCTTTTTAATCTGCCCAGCAGCAGATGGAGTAGACTGCTGGGCAGTCTGAGGGGTGGCGGATTTTTTGCCTCCACCAGGGGCACCCACTTTGGGTTGGGAGGTGGTGGACTTGCTTCCACCAGAGCTTAACATTTTTCCTTGCAACGTCTTGGTGAAAATAAATTCATCAGTCTGGCAGCAGACTGAACGGGTTGAAACTTTCTTTATTGCCGAAGCATATGAAGACACTGTTGACGTCTGACTACCAACGACCTGCTTACGTGCCTCAAAAAACGAGATCTTCTTTTCTGTTTTTACTCTTTGGGTGGTGGACTCCTGGATCCAAACAGGGCAGTTGCGTGAAGAGGAGGAGTGGTCGCCACCGCAGTTCGCACAATGAGCCGGGTCTTTACACGGCCCATCATGGGTTGCCTTGCAACAAACACCACACACCTCTTCCCCAGAACAGCGGTCTCTGACATGTCCAAACTTTTGGCATTTAAAACACCTCATCGGGGATGGGACATACAGTTGGACACGGACATTCAAGTATCCCACTTTAATGACCGGAGGTAACAAAGAATTGCAGAATGTAAGAAAGAGGGTATTGGTGGGCACTCTTTCTGCACCTTTACGGACTGTCACTCTATGCACCTCCGTCACACCTTGGGATGCAAGTTCAGTCTTGATCTCCGCTTCTGAGACACCTTTCAAATCCGGGCACCGAATAACTCCTTTGGACGAATTTAACTGCTTATGGGGAGTCACCCGGATTTCTCTGTCCACGAGCTTTGTTGCCCTCAGCAGCTGTTCTGATTGCTTCTTCGATCTGCACTGGACGAGGAATGAGCCGTTCCGTAGCCTTTTCACTGACTGAGGGTCACCTGCTAGACCTTGGAAGCCCTTCTGAATTGCAAATAGACACAGAGCGGAAATAGGCTTTTCCTGCTCTGTTCCTTCAATCACAAGCCAGGAAGCCAAAAACCTGTCCTCTGTCTCGTCTCCATATCCGAGTCACTGTCTGAATCCATATGACTGGAAATGGGGTCTACTGCCTTCCTCTTCTTTATGGGGGGAATGATTTTAGATAAAGCCATGTTTTATGTGTATAAATTTCGTCTCTCCCTTACCCACCTACCATGGAGTCCAACTAAGGGGCCAGGGCCAAGAACTCATTGTCTTGACCCCTTCCAGGTTTCAGGAGAGATATACGACAAACAGAAGCCTACTGACCCTATCCCCCCTGATCATGCCCAACTCCCGGGAACAGAGAGCTGAGCACTGCAGGGGTTACCTTGGCCAGCCGGAGAACTGCCTGTCTTGACCCAGCCCCATGAAGGGGAAGCCGATTAATACACCCGGGCCAGAGTGTACCTCCTGTCTAGGAGAGGTCCGAGCCAAAGTGATGTGTTGAGGGCGCTGGCCCTCTCAATCACCAGCATCTCATCCCCCTCCGTCACAGGTCGCACCGCACGGCAAACGCGGCGGATCTTAAGAAGACCACAGAGAGAAAAAGAGTGTGGAAAAGAAGACTTGAAGGAGAGACGAAGATATGAAAGAGCCAAATAAGAAAGGCAGAAAACAAGAAAAGGAGAAAGGCGGGTTACTATTAGTCAGGATCCTCACCCTTAGCCTATCTGACATGGGAAGCCCTACCAGGGGCATCAACTTCTTACCACGTTGTGCTTAGGCCAGACAGCAACCTGACATTTCAGGCCTAGAAGCATTTAAAAAAAACTAGCCTATCTTCAAGTATTGATGCCCCCGCCAGCAAAGCCTAAGGGATCACAGGACCGCGCAAGCCCTCTGACCACGGCAAGGTTGCAACCCCCGAGGGGTTGTGTGTGTGTGTGTGTGTGTGTGTGTGTGTGTGTGTGTGTGTGTGTGTGTGTGTGTGTGTGTGTTGTGTTCCACATACCGATAATGGTTACAAGAAAAAGCAAATGCAGCAACAAGATGGTAGTGGCCTACACCGACACACAGTCTCCTTTTTTTCATTTTTCTCTTTTTATTTTATTTTATTTTATTTTTTTTTTTGTCTTGGCCTTTGAAGTACCATCTCTCGCCCCCGTTTTGCTCGCTGACATGTCTTCGTGCTGAACCCTCTTTGTATCTAACAATCCTTCCGCCAGTCTCCACAATCCTTTCTTCCAGTCGGAAGAGGAGAGGCTCTCCCGGTTCAGATTCTGCTCCTCACGCTCCTCAAACAGCCAGTGGAAAGGCGAGTGAGGATGGAGTCGGGGCCTTTCTCGTCGCTAGAGGCCGGCTCTCCCTGTTTTTCTGTCCTTGGAGATTCCACCGTGCGTCAGTCCCTCGGCCGGAGCTGGCTCGGGCCACATAGGTAATGCCTTTTTGTACGGGCTGGGGGGATTAGGACGGGGGATTAGGAAGGAATGCCCGCCTTTCTGTACCTCTTTCGTTTAGAGAGGCTCGTTTGTCAAGGAACTTGTCACCGGTGATGATGATGATGATGATGTTGAGGATGATACAGGATACGATGACAATGTGATACACTGGACATTTCTCACTGAAGACTTTTCCCCCCTGTGTACAGACTCTCTCCTTTCAAACATCTGCTACTGCTGGCCTACTGTCTTCGTACATAACCAATTTATCTCCCACAAAGCCCCTCTCCCCCCCCCCCCTTCCCTCCTTTAAGACTAATTACGTTGGGTTTCTGAGGCTTTTCGTTGAGAGCTTCTGATTTTTTTTCTCCCTTCTTGGCTTGGTTGGTGGGTTGGATTTTGGTGTCCCCTGTCTCCTCTCTGGCGCCATCTCCGTGGCATTACACTCACATCATTCCTCCTGGCTCGCCTGTTTGCAACCACACCCTGTGTACCATCATGCCAAAACACCAGCCGTACCAACAGTCCACAAGATTCTGCATGACAGTAATGAAGTGATGATGATGATAGCAACGACAATGACAACAACAACATCGACGACGACGACGACGACGACAGCAATAATAATGATGAAGATGATGATATTGAGGAGGAAGAGGAGGAGAAAGATTATGAAGAAGAAGAAGAAGAAGAAGAAGATGATGATGATGATGATATTGAGGAGGAAGAGGAGGAGAAGAGAAGAAGAAAGAAGAAGAAGAAGAAGAAGAAGAAGAAGAAGAAGAAGAAGAAGAAGACGTGATTCAATCTCCCAAGTACAAAGAAGTATGGAAACTCGGGCAGAAAAGGCTAAACCTTGAGAAACTGCTCGTTCATTTTCGCGTGAACTATGAGAATGTCATCATCCATATAACTAAGGCCAACAAGAACAGCAGCAATAACAACAGCAATAATTATAAGAACAATGATAACGACCACGACGACAGTGATGATAATGATGATGATATTAATAACGATAACGATGATAATAATAATGATAATAATGATGATAATAATGACGATGATAATAATAATGATGATAATAAATAACTATTCCTTTTTATGTAATTTTGCGCACTTCTTTCATGAGATTATGAAAGAGGGTAAGAATAGCTGTGATGACAAAAGATATGAATGAAGGATAACAATATTCAGTGCTCTATCACCTGTCTTACAAGGATTTTAATGATCATGTGGATTCTAAACCAAACTGACAGGATGAGAAAGACAAACAGACTCTCTCTCTCTCTCTCTCTCTCTCTCTCTCTCTCTCTCTCTCTCCTCTCTCTCTCTCTCTCTCTCTCTCTCCTCCTCGCGCGCGCGCGCGGCGCGCGCTCTCTCTTCATGTGCATAGATACATAGATAGATAGATGGACAGGCAGAGGAGAGAGAGAGAGAGAGAGAGAGAGAGAGAGAGAGAGAGAGAGGCGGCTGATACAGCGACAGACCGACCGACAGACAGACAGACAAAGAGGTAGAGTAGAGAGGGAGAGAGGGAGAAGGGAGGAAGGGTGAGACACATACATACAGAGTGACAGGGAGTTACAGGGGCGTGAGAGTGGTTTGGACGGAGAGGCGGGGCACGTACATAAACAGTCCTCATTAAGTGCTAAAGGAGAAAACTATAGAGGTTATCACCACTGCCAGCCTAGCAGGCGCCTCAACGGCTAAAAGCTGACCGCCTTGGCCGTCTCAAATCGTCTGTCAAAGATCGTCCTCCAGGATAAGTATCGTACCCTAGTCGCTACTGCGTTGGAGTCCCTTTAGCCTGTGCACGTCACTTCCTTCCTTCAGACACCACCATCACCGTGCGCGACCAGAGACGTGTTCAACTAACTGGACCGCCCTCTCGGGTCGCCTCGTATGCCAGTTTCTAGCCAACTTGCTGTTCCGCGAGGTCGGCCTACGGTCTGCACGCGGCCTTTGCCCACACGACGTGAATCAACGTGACTGTGCTTCAACACTTGATAGTTTGATACTGTCAGTGACGAAGTGTGGGTTAACAGAGAGCCATCAGCCCCTAAAGGGGGCGGCAGACAGAGAGCCATCAGCCCCTAAAGGGGGCGGCAGACAGAGAGCCATCAGTCCCTAAAGGGGGCGGCAGACAGAGGGCCATCACCCCCTAAAGGGGGCGGCAGACACAGAGAGCCATCAGCCCCTAAAGGGGTCGGCAGACAGACAGCCATCAGCCCCTAAAGGGGGCGGCAGACAGACAGCCATCAGCCCCTAAAGGGGGCGGCAGACAGAGAGAGCCATCACCCCCTAAAGGGGGCGGCAGACAGAGAGAGCCATCAGCTCCTAAAGGGGGCAGCAGACGAAGAGCCATCACCCCTAAAGGGGGCGGCAGACAGAGAGAGCCATCACCCCCTAAAGGGGGCGGCAGACAGAGAGAGCCATCAGCCCCTAAAGAGGCGGCAGACAGAGAGAGCCATTAGCCCCTAAAGGGGACGGCAGACAGACAGCCATCACCCCCTAAAGGGGGCGGCAGACAGAGAAAGCCATCAGCCCCTAAATGGGGGCGGCAGACAGAGAAGCCATCAGCCCCTAAATGGGAGCGGCAGACAGAGAGAGCCATCAGCCCCTAAATGGGGGCGGCAGTCAGAGAGAGCCATCAGCCCCTAAATAGGGGGCGGCAGTCAGACTGAGCCATCAGCCCCTAAAGGGGGCGGCAGACAGAGAGAGACATCAGCTCCTAAAGGGGACAGCAGACAGAGAGCCATCAGCCCCTAAAGGGGGCGGCGGTCAGAGAGAGCCATCAGCCCTAAAGTGGGCGGCAGACAGAGAGAGCCATCAGCCCCTAAAGAGGGCGGCAGACACAGAGAGCCAGCAGCGCCTAAAGGGGGCGGCAGACAGAGAGTCATCAGCCCCTAAATAGGGGGCGGCAGACAGAGAGCCATCAGCCCTAAAGGGGGCAGCAGACAGACAGCCATAAGTCCCTAAAGGGGGCGGCAAAGAGCGCCATCACCCCCAAAAGGGGCGGCAGACAGAGAGAGCCATCAGCCCCTAAAGGGGGCAGCAGACAGACAGCCATAAGTCCCTAAAGGGGGCGGCAAAGAGCGCCATCACCCCCCAAAAGGGGCGGCAGACAGAGAGAGCCATCAGCCCCTAAAGGGGGCGGCAGACAGAGAGCCATCAGCCCTAAAGGGGGCGGCAGACAGAGAGCCATCAGCCCCTAAAGTGGGCGGCAAAGAGAGAGCCATCAGCCCCTAAAGGGGGCGGCAGACAGACAGCCATCAGCCCCTAAAGGGGCGGCAGACAGAGAGCCATCACCCCCTAAAGGGGGCGGCAGACAGAGAGAGCCATCAACCCCTAAAGGGGGCAGCAGACAGACAACCATCAGCCCCTAATGGGGGCGGCAGACAGAGAGCCATCAGCCCCTAAAGGGGGCGGCAGACAGAGAGCCATCAGCCCCTAAAGGGGGCGGCAGACAGAGAGCCATCTGCCCCTAAAGGGGGCGGCTGACAGCCAGCCATCAGCCCCTAAAGGGGGCGGCAAAGAGAGAGTCATCACCCTGTAAAGTGGGCGGCAGACAGAGAGCCATCAGCCCCTAAAGGGGGCGGCAGACAGAAGGCCATCAGTCCCTAAAGGGGGCGGCAAAGAGAGAGCTATCAGCCCCTAAAGGGGGCGACAGACAGACAGCCATCAGCTCCTAAAGGGGACGGCAGACAGAGAGAGCCATCAGCCCCTAAAGGGGGCGGCAGACAGAGAGAGCCATCACCCCTAAAGGGGGCGGCAGACACAGAGAGCCATCAGCCCCTAAAGGGGACGGCAGAGAGAGCCATCACCCCCTAAAGGGGGCGGCAGACACAGAGAGCCATCAGCCCCTAAAGGGGACGGCAGACAGAGAGAGCCATCAGCCCCTAAACGGGACGGCAGACAGAGAGCCATCAGCCCCTAAAGGGGGCGGCAGACAGAGAGCCATCAGCCCCTAAAGGGGACGGCAGACAGAGAGCCATCAGCCCTAAAGGGGGCGGCAGACAGAGAGAGCCATCAGCCCCTAAAGGGGGCGGCAGACAGAGAGCCATCAGCCCCTAAAGAGGGCGGCAGACAGACAGCCATCAGTCCCTAAAGGGGGCGGCAGACAGAGAGCCATCAGCCCCTAAAGGGGGCGGCAGACAGACAGCCATCACCCCTAAAGGGGGCGGCAGACAGAGAGAGCCATCAGCCCCTAAAGGGGGCGGCAGACAGACAGCCATCAGCCCCTAAAGGGGGCGGCAGACAGACAGCCATCAGCCCCTAAAGGGGGCGGCAGACAGAGAGCCATCAGCCCCTAAAGGGGGCGGCAGACAGAGAGAGCCATCAGCCCCTAAAGGGGGCGGCAGACAGACAGCCATCAGTCCCTAAAGGGGGCGGCGGACAGAGACAGCCAATCAGATCAACAGGAAGTGGTGAGTGCCGTCAGCACGCAAGCTGGAGCTCTAAGTGAAAGGCCAGGATATCATCCTCCATCTTGATGTATGGGGCACTCTCTCTCTCTCTCTCTCTCTCTCTCTCTCTCTCTCTCTCTCTCTCTCTGGGTGGGTGAATGGGTGGATGGATTAATGGATGGATGGATGGATAGACAGACAGACAGACATATAGACAGAAAGACAAACAGATAGATATTGTCACACACAGTAAAATAAAAACAAAACACTCAGCAGTTACTAGTAATATTTCAACCAACTAGTGTGTGTGTGTGTGTGTGTGTGTGTGTGTGTGTGTGTGTGTGTGTGTGTGTGTGTGTGTGTGTAGGCACTGTTATACATCGCAGCATGTACAAAGCACCCTTGTCAAACGAGAGACAAGACACAACAACCATGCATTACACTCTGAATAAAATGTTGCAACCTGATACACTCTGAACAAAATGTTGCAACATACACTACACTCTGAACAAAATGTTGCAACTCTGGCCGTCTCCTCTGTTCGCCTAAGAGCTACAATGCATGCATTTTGTCAAAACAGAGTTGAGCGTGGACGGGGCGTGCTATATCAACAGTGTCCTAATCCTCCGCAAGACTACTTTCATCCACTCGGCCTCACGAACAGCGGAAGAGCGACGACTCCGGATATCGGTGGTGCCTTCTATCGTTGACAGGCGGGCCCTGAATCGGGTTTGTCACGTGCGGAGCAGTGATGAAAGGTGTGGGGGGAGGGGGGGTGGGGTGGACCTGACATCGTGTCTTACTGCGCGGCCTTAACTCCCACTACAATGCAAAGGTCTGTGTTTGAACTCCTCAACCCGCGCGCGCCACGTTGAATGCACGCGCGCCATGGCTCGTGAGACTTGTCTTTTCTCCCCCTCTGTGTGTTGTGTGACCCCCGTGATGAGGTGGCTGGCAAGGGTAAGCCTTCTGTCAGGACATTCAGGAGGGCTGTAACGTTCTCTGTCTCTGTGTGTGTGTGTGTGTGTGTGTGTGTGTGTGTGTGTGTGTGTGTGTGTGTCTCTCTTCTCTCTCTCTCTCTCTCTCTCTCTCTCTCTCTCTCTCTGCGTTCTTGGTATTATTTAAGGTCATCGCATACTTCATATGGAGTTGTAGGCTATGTTTTTTTCGAATTTTTAAGGGGAGGGGGGGTGGGGTGGGGGGTGGGGGCTCATAATTCAAAGGCTGATAAAGAATGGTCGTGGCTCGACAAAACGGACTCCCCTTCCCCCACCCCCTCCCCGCACACACACATTCACACCAACACGTCTCTCCCATTCGGCCACTTTTTTTTTCCAATCCACTCGGTACAGTAACAAGGAAC
>CM065719.1:8084886-8092386 GCA_033310375.1 Conus canariensis
GGAGGCCAGGCCGGAGTGTTTGGAGAAAGTGACGTCATCAGTGTCGTTCTGCGACGACTCTTCCGAGGAAAACGTCTCATTCCTCTGGACAGTATCCTCGTCAACCTCCTTCATTAAGGGCCACTGCCCCATAGACACCTCTCCCTCTCTCTCTCTCTCTCTCTCTCTCTTCTCTCTCTCTCTCCCCCCTCCAATTTTCCCTCGTTATTTTTTCTTTTTCTTTTGACTTGGGGTCTCCATCCTTCTATTTTTTTTTCCACATCTCCTTTTCCAATTCTCTCTCCTTTAAATCAGTCTTTCATACACTATGCTCAGTCTGTAGATCCTGCTACAAATGGACATATTCTCGCTGATTTGAGTGTTTTGGTGTTTGGCATGGCGTCTGGGTTTGTTCATGTTCTAATGGGTGGTGTACTGGTACTCTCGCTGTGATGAATATACTGTCTATACAAAAGAAAACAATAAACCAAAACAAAAGTTTTCTTTCTTTTCTTTCATTTTCACCCGAGTCGTCTTTGCAAATATTTTGTCACATATCTCTTTTCTTCTGAATGGGCGAGTTGAGCAGGACCCTATACGTCTGAGTTTGTAAGTAGTATAATACATGCATGCAGCGCAAAAGAGTGAATGTCTCTCTCTCTCTCTCTCTCTCTCTCTCTCTCTCTCCTCTCTCTCTCTCTCAGTGTATGTATGTGTGTGTGTATGTGTGTGTGTGTGTGTGTGTGTGTGTGTGTGTGTGTGTGTGTGTGTGTGTGTGTGTGTGTGCGCGCGCGGCGCGCGCGTGTGTGTGTGTGTTTGTATGTAGATATAGATAGACAGAGAGATAGAGTGACAGACAAAGATAGCAATAGATATAAATTTTACAGGGACAGACAGACAGACAAAGACAGACAAAGAGAGAGAGAGCCCAAGCACCACAGACCATATCAGATACGCAAGGAGGGAAAAAACGCACTTTCACACACTGCATACCATCACTGTCAGACCGGTGGACCGCATACTGCGAGCCCCATCGAGTATTGACGTGAAAAGGGGCGATAAATCACGCTCCTGAACTTGTGTAACGTTTTCCAAAGAATCTGGCGCGGCCACGGGGAACGAACGAGACAGGGCGGTTGTCAAGTGTGCCAACACCCAGCTCGGTATCGGGTGGTATTCCTATAAGAAAAAGGCACTGCAGTTTTGGGATGTTTGCGGTTGGTACTTATCTACAGATGTGTCAACTTGATGAGGTGCTCCGTGGTGTGTGTGTGTGTGTGTGTGTGTGTGTGTGTGTGTGTGTGTGTGTGTGTGTGTGTGTGTGTGTCTGTCTGTCTGTCTGTCTGTCTGTCTGTCTCTGTGTGTGTATGTGTGCGTGAGAGAGAGAGAAAGAGAGAGACATAATCTTTAACTCTAAAGACTGTATCTAAACGACGACAGGCGTTGCTAAAAACACCAAAATTAATTGAACATGAAATGAGGCAGGGAGCAGTAAACAATAAACAAGTAGGGTAACTATTGCTCCCATAAGAAAACCTAACTCAGAGTAACTTTCATTCAAGACTGCACAGCCTTTTAAACTTGAATAAAATCAGACGAATACAAAGACAAACAATCTAATAGTGGGGGAAACCCAAGCGCAGGCCAACAACCCCTCCGTCATGACAGTAATGACTCGACAAAGATTTGAACTTAAGAGGGGAGGTGGGGGGGGGGGGGGTTGAAGATGAAGAAAATGGGAACATAAAATTAAGAAAATATATTATGAATATGAAAACTCTTTGCTAGCTGCATGAGGGAACCGTCGTAATCCCTCTCGAAGGCAGATCTATTTGTATAGCCTGCGCCTAGGCCTTTCGTCCGCTGGATCGGACTCATCAGGGAGACACGGCTGATTGTGCCTGTACTCCTAGCGTCCAAAAGAGACACACCACAGTCCATAATACTGTGGTGTTGTCACCACCAAGGGTTCAAAAAAAGAATCCAGCAGCACCCCCAAAGCAGCCAGCGAAGGGTAGTAAATGGAACCAAAACGAAAGTGGAGGGGGGGCGGGGGAATTGCTGAAAAACTAAAGACATTATGCAAACCAAAATTAAATTTAGTCAAAAAGCTTTTTTTTCATGCATGTTTTCAATTGTCTGTGATGTCTATCACACTGTGCAGATACGGTGTGGGGAGAAGGCTTCCCACACAAACGGCTCTCTTCAGGCAAAGCAGGCGATGGTAACACCGAAATAATCGATTACAACAAAATAAGTGATGAGGACGGATGGTATGATGATGATAATGGTAATGATGATGGAAAGAGTTCACAATACAACTTACATGCTCACATTCTCACGCTTTTCATGCCCACAGAAGGCTAAAGGAATATATGGTCATAAAGCGTGTGTGCAGTGCATGCGTCTTTATATGTGTGTTTGTTTACGCGTTTTGATCCTGGCTGATCCCAACAGCACAATGTCCATTTTCTGTTCCATACATGAGAGTGCACAACGTGTGTTTGATACATGATTACTTGGATGATATTGTTCCCTGGCTTTCAGCTTCGAGGTCATTTACGCAGAGAAAATGCCACCAGTTTCCTATCAGGTGCACCGACTTCCAAAACAATGACGACCATCACCGGTTTCCATATTGAAATGACTCATTCTGAACCACTGTTCACCAAAGTGAATTTCTATCATGAAGAACATGGAGGTCCAGAAAATACAAAGTTCCACCGTCTCGGTACTTGAAAGATTCAGACATTCATATGGTAGAAAAAAAGGTCGTAGGCAACACGCCATAAATGTTCAAATAAAACAATTTCCGGTCAAAAATTAATTTCATAATTAAAAGTCATTTCATCGATCAATCTTTAGTTTGCATTTATACAAAATTAATTTAATCAATAATTTTTTTGTCAGAGACTTCTTTCACGTAAGAACATGTAAAACGCATACCAAATGTCTTCTTAAATTACCGTGTATCTACGCATTTTCCCCAAAGAAACATACAACAGACCGACAACAGCTTCCACTGTAGTAATAAAACCCTTCCTCCTTGGACACATAACAATTCAGCGCACAGTCATTCATTCTTGTTATACCATGCAGGCCTATGTATCCACGATGCAGCCTGCAGTCTAAGAGTGATGGTGAATTTTATGTCGATCACTGGCCTGGAGATGGACAACGCGTTTCATCGTGTGCAGCGACCGTGGTACGAAACAGGCAGGCCAATCACGACGAACGATGTTCATGACATCATTTAAAAGTCGGCGAAGGTAGACGATATTCACATAACCAGATGAACTGCACACAAAATCGAAATCAAAAGAAAATGGATCTACAATCTGACACAGAACAGTGTCAAGTGTCTGAGGGCAAACGTTGAATCATCATACATCTTTTTGTACCTACACGCATCTGACAGTCAACCTACATAATATCCTATGTGACCTTCGTTCCACCAGCAACGGAACGACGGCACTGTAAAGCCAACGGCAGACTGTTCGGCAGTTCGACCTATCATGTTGATCCCTGCTGCTAGAACTGAGCTGAAACAACAGGATCTATCGTGTTGATCCTTGCCGCTAGAACTCAGCTGAAACAACAGGATCTATCGTGTTGATCCTTGCCGCTAGAACTGAGCTGAAACAAGAGGATGTATCATGTTGATACCTGCCGCTAGAACTGAGCTGAAACAAGAGGATCTATCATGTTGATCCCTGCCGCTACAACTGAGCTGAAACAACAGGATCTATCATGTTGATCCCTGCCGCTACAACTGAGCTGAAACAAAGGATCTATCATGTTGATCCCTGCCGCTAAACTGAGCTGAAACAACAGGATCTATCATGTTGATCCCTGCCGCTAGAACTGAGCTGAAACAACAGATCTATCATGTTGATCCTTGCCGCTAGAACTGAGCTGAAACAACAGGATCTATCATGTTGATCCCTGCCGCTACAACTGAGCTGAAACAACAGGATCTATCATGTTGATCCCTGCCGCTAGAACTGAGCTGAAACAACAGGATCTATCATGTTGATCCCTGCCGCTAGAACTGAGCTGAAACAACAGGATCTATCATGTTGATCCCTGCCGCTAGAACTCAGCTGAAACAACAGGATCTATTGTGTTGATCCTTGCCGCTACAACTGAGCTGAAACAACAGGATCTATCATGGTGATTCCTGCCGCTAGAACTGAGCTGAAACAACAGGATCTATCATGTTGATCCCTGCCGCTACAACTGAGCTGAAACAACAGGATCTATCATGTTGATCCCTGCCGCTACAACTGAGCTGAAACAAGAGGAAGTGTGGGTGAAAAAAAGTGCCGCTACAACTGAGCTGAAACAACAGGATCTATCATGGTGATCCCTGCCGCTAGAACTGAGCTGAAACAACAGGATCTATCATGTTGATCCCTGCCGCTACAACTGAGCTGAAACAACAGGATCTATCATGTTGATCCCTGCCGCTACAACTGAGCTGAAACAAGAGGAAGTGTGGGTGAAAAAAAGTGCCGCGAACCTCCCAAGTTCGATCGTGGCGACCTCTTAAGCATGACAACTATTTCAACGGATATTATTTTTCGTCAAAGAGGTCCCTCAATGGAAACAAACGCGCCCTTACCGGGGCTTCACGTGCTGCTCTGGTTATTTTATATGCAAACAACAATATGAAATATCTCGCCGGACTAGCCCACCCTCTGTGACTGGTCAGTGCGCAGCAAGCACACTGAACTCGATTTCAGCGCTCCGGAGAGTCAGTCAGCGTTGACATCATTTCTTGCACGTGCAGTCTCACAACAAAATCAGAACTCGCTAAACTCCACGTATCTATAAGCATGGTTATTCAGGTAAGCGCCTTAACCAGCCAGCCCGATATAAGGTACAACAAATATATGACCATATAATACACGTGACTGTGTCAATCCTGCCACCTACAATCTGTCAATCTTTGTCTAAAACCTTTCCCGTTTACAGCAGAGTACACTGAACACCCTGATGGTCCCATACAAAACAAATCTATACAAACGTTAAAAACACCAGCAAACTCTCTAGGTCCGGGTTTTCTTTTTTTTTAACCATTATTATCTAGGTTTCACATCACTGCCAATGTTTTCATGAGTCCCAAATATTCATAAACAAACACTGCTGTCTTCGGATTCGAGGCAATTTCTTTTTTTTTTTTTTTTTTTTTTTGGGGGGGGGGGGGGTTGCTTGTTTTACCATCGCAGTCCACTTGTAGTTGCTCCAGATGTGGAGCGGTGTTCTAGCTTTTCTTCTCGGAAATGTTATGTGCCTTTCTACTCCTTCGTCTGTCCATTATTGTCACCTCTGCAGACTCCAGCGTTTTCTGCCTCTGACTTGCAGTGTCATCGTCTGGTATGGCTCGTGACCGTACCCTTTGGATATTCATTTTATCTTCTCATGTACTTTCGTACTTTTTGAACATGTGATCATGACGTCAAGGGTCTGTGTGACAATAACTGTGCAGCTGCACGATTTTGGACAGCCCCACACTTGAAGAGTTAGGGTTTTTTGGTTGGTTGGTTGGATTTTTTGTTGTTCTTTTTTTTTTTTTTTTACTTTTTAGGGAATAGAATCTGGAGTCTTGGCATTTTAGCATGAGACATAACTTCCGCATGAATTCTCGGTTATATCTGGATGGTCAAAGCAGATCTCTCTCTCTCTCTCTCTCTCTCTCTCTCTCTCTCTCTCTCTCTCTCTTAGACAAATCCCACCCGACTCTAGAACGCCGACATACGTCTAGTCAGCTCATTCAGTGGTAGCAAAACACTTCCCGACCGTAGGAGCGTACAATGGTGAGCTCATTCACAGTAGTAACACGTCATACCACGCGGCATGTCTTTCTCTCTCTCCGCTGGACGGTCATATAGTGTCATGCATGTACAGCCTCCGGTCAAGGCCTGTTAACAAAAAACAAAGCCTCTCTCTCTCTCTCTCTCTCTCTCTCTCTCTCTCTCTCTTGTTGTTTTTCTTATTGTTGCGTTTAATTTCTGTCAGCTGATGTAATTGTTCCTTTTTATTTTGTTATTTTGAGGGCATAGTGTAAAAAAGCTCCCAGCTTATCTGGAAAGTTTAACACGTGGTTTATCAACCAGATGCCTGTCTTGGCATTTTAGCATGAGACATAACTTCCGCGTGAATTCTGGGTTATATCTGGATGGTCAAAGCAGATCTCCTCTCTCTCTCTCTCTCCTCTCTCTCTCCTCTCTCTCTCTCTCTCTCAGACAAATCCCACACTGACTGTAAAACGCCGACATACGTCTAGTCAGCTCATTCAGTGGTAGCAAAGCACTTCCCGTCCGAAGGAGCGTACAATAGTGAGCTCATTCACAGTAGTAACACGCATGCCACGCGGCATGTCTTTCTCCGATGGACGGTCATATAGTGTCATGTATGTACGGCCTTCGGTCAAGGCCAGTTAACAAAAAACAAAGCTCTCTCTCTCTCTCTCTCTCTCTCTCTCTCTCTCTCTCTCTCCATTGTTTTTCTTATTGTTGTATTTATTTTTGTCAGTGGATGTAACTGTTCCATTCTATTTTGTTATTTTGAAGACATAGTGTAAAAAAGCTTCCAGCTTATCTATTCACCCTCATTAAAAATTTCGAGTTTCGAGTTTCTCTTCTCTCTCTCTCTCTCTCTCTCTCTCTGTGTGTGTGTTCCAAATTGTGTGTGTACTTTGTCATATTCATTTTCTGTCTGCTTTATACATGCTCATTGTTCTCCATTACAGTATCTTCCTACATGCACCCCACCCTACTCCTCTTCTTCCCCCTCATTTTTCCCCTCTCCTTTCTTTTCTCTTTTCAACTGATATTCCATTCTGATTGCATGACCGATTTCTTTTTTCTTACTTTTAATTGTTGTTTGGTTTGTTTGTTTATACATTATCAAAATTACATTGCGTGTTGTAGTCCCTACTCAGGGCGAGGACTGGATGTAAAAAAAAGCGCATCAGTGCTTATCAATTATTCTTGTAAATAAAGAACTCTCCTCTCTCTCTCTCTCTCTCTCTCTCTCTCTCTCTCTCTCTCTCTCTCTCTCTCTCTCTCTCTCTGCTGATAGAGGCAACCGCCCTGCGGTAATCTGGCCTACGCTCCTGAGCTTCCCACGGAGATGGTCGGACGCCCTAGACAAGAAGCAGTTCTAGGTGTCCAGTCTAAATGTTCGCCGTCCCTATAATACCCAACATAAGCTGGGAAGTTTAACACGTGGTTTATCAGCTACAGGCCCGCCGAGAAAGCGCGTTTGGCGAATGTACGCATACGCCTAAGAGGATGGGCGGGAGGGGGGAGAGGGGAGGTACATTTTTTTTGTAAAACCACGTCGTCATATTCGTAAAGTTCGTGACCCCTAGCACACACAGACTTGAACAGGGGAGATAAATCATTTTTCCGAAACTTCTGTAATGTTTCGCAGGGAATTTCTCCTTCGTGGGGTGAGTGAGAGACAAGCGTGCGAGCAACATGAATGGCATTAAGCAGTAGCTGAATAGTAAAG
>CM065719.1:8102386-8104886 GCA_033310375.1 Conus canariensis
CTGCACGGTGTTTTCCTTAGTCACACAGTCAATGCATACAGGCTGCACGGTTTCCGTGACTTTCAAACCTTCTCTTTTCAAAAAGCTTGCAAAAGTGGTCTATATTTCCCGTCGGCATACACGTTTCACATACAAACCTATATTATGTCAAACGATCCGGAACGTGGACACAGTTCCTGGCAAATGTTCCAGAAATGCGGAAGAAGACCTTCCTTGACTTCTCAGTGAGGTTCTCCACATGAATACACAACAGAATGGGTCAGTGTGGAGGATGGCAGAACAATGCGCTGTGTATTTTACACAACAGAATGGGTCAGTGTGGAGGTTGGCAGGAGCTGTGTCTTTCACACAACACAATGGGTCAGTATGGAGGTTGGCAGGACAAAGAGCTGTGTGTTTTACACAACACAATGGGTCAGTGTGGAGGTTGGCAGGACAATGCGCTGTGTATTTTACACAACAGAATGGGTCAGTGTGGAGGTTGGCAGGAGCTGTGTCTTTCACACAACACAATGGGTCAGTATGGAGGTTGGCAGGACAAAGAGCTGTGTGTTTTACACAACACAATGGGTCAGTGTGGAGGTTGGCAGGACAAAGAGCTGTGTATTTTACACAACAGAATGGGTCAGTGTGGAGATTGGCAGGACAATGAGCTGTGTATTTTACACAACAGAATGGGTCAGTGTGGAGATTGGCAGGACAAAGAGCTGTGTATTTTACACAACAGAATGGGTCAGTGTGGAGGTTGGCAGGACAATGAGTTCTGTATTTTCTACAATACTGTTTTCATTGCTTATGTGGTCTCAAAACTTAGCGGATGTGGTGTAGCGTATATGGACTAGGTCGCACGCAATAACGCCTCCTTGATGAAACTGAATTTAATTGGTAATGGAGGTCATCTTGAAAGCAGCCGTGAGCCAAACACATTCGTCAGACCTCGGGAACGGCTACCAAACGCCCCCCCCCCCCACCCCCCCACCCCCACCCCCCTTCTACAAGCGTTCGTCAATGACACGACGGTCCTTTCCACCAAGGAAGATGAAGATGAAACATCAAAATACTGAGGCAGCTAAATAAGTTGATTCATTTTGTCCAGAATGAGTTTAAAACCAAAAGAAATCACCAAACCTCTCCCTGCTCAAAAAAAAAATTGAAATAGTTACACTCGCTGCAGCCAACCCGATCATTCCCAAGTGAGAGAAGAACCAGTCCAGAGCCCTGGAGAATGGTATGACGACTCCTTAAAAGACACGAAGAGGAAGAGAACTAAGTACATGGCAGAGGGCCGCTTCCACCCAACAGACCAGAGTGGCCTCCCTGGCAAAACCAAAGGTCTGGTGTCTGCAGTCAGTGCTGATTCTGACCGAATCTTCTCTGGCCTCCAGTGACATGCAACATCAGCGCTAGCGCTGTGGAACCAATAATGAGGTCAAAATTAACAAATACGCAAGGAAATGGCTCGGTGTCTCACCTGGTCTCACCGACGCTGCGCTCTACTGCCGCCAAGAAAAGCCGAAGCTACCCCTGAACCCCATCCCCGAGGTGTACAGACTGCGTACAGCAAAGTCACTGACCATGCTTGAGGACACGGGAAGCAACACTGGCATCCATCCAGCGGAAGCTGAAGACTGTCAAAAAACAGAATATTCAGGGGGCAGTGGACGTGGCTGAGGAAAATCTCAAGATCAGGGAAATAATAAAACACACACAAACCAACACAACAATCAAGTGGCGGTTAAAGGGTTAGGGTGGTTAAAGGCGAAGGGAAAGGCGATGAGAGACATGGTGAGACAGGAGCTGAAGAAAGAAGATGCCGAACGAATCCAGAAAGCAGTCCAGTAAGGTCAACGGTCAACTGTTGCAGTGGACAACGTGGAGAAACACGCTTCAAAGAAGTCGCAGCTAGAATGAAATATGACACAAGGAACCTCTCAAGATCAGCTTCATGACCTCCCGCCCTCAACGTCAAACCTGGTGAAACTAGCAAATCTGACAACGCTGTGCCTCCGCTCTGCCGAGGCAAATCAACAGTAGCATATGTTCTTTATTCATGGAAAGCAGCGCCATGGAGACACAGCTAAGTGCTTGAGGACACAGCACGTGCGTTTAGCACTGCCAGAGGATACACTACGCCACCAGAAGCTCCAACAACGACGTTCTACGCGGCAGTAGCCACAAGTTACAGCCTGAAACAGCCGTGACAACAAGCGCATGGGAGCGTGGTTTACTGGATGGAGTGGATGATTGAGAGTGCACAGCAGATTTTCCAAAATGGCAACACACTTCGGCGATCACCATACTCCACTGAGGTGCCTCAATGCAAACAATTCTGATTGGACTCGCTGTTCCATGTGAAAGCATAATGAAGCGAGTTCATATCTAGCAGACTGAGAAGAATGCCAGTCTAGCCAGCAGCTTGAGGGAATCTGGCATCCGAGCTGAAGTCGCCATAGAGTCTGGAACAAGGGAGGACGTTGTACGCTCATCAGCTGACGCTAAC
>CM065719.1:8109886-8117386 GCA_033310375.1 Conus canariensis
TAATAGACATAAACAAATAATTATAGCCTGTCAAAAAATAAGTAAGAGCACAAATTATTTATGAGATTGTAAGGGGGGGGGGGGGGGTAAGAAACCAAATCTCACAATATCCTTATGCGTTGTTTTTTCATTCCTATCTTTTCCCCTTTACTCCAGGGACAAACCCCATACTTGAGATTTTCAAGGAAAATACCGCACATACCATGGACAAATCGCCAGTTTATGCATGCGTGCGAACGTGTTTACGTATCAGTGTGAGTTCGCACGCACACACACACACACACACACACACACACACACACACACACACACACACACACACACACATGCTTGCCTTCTCTCTCCCACGATCTCCCCACGATGACAGAAATATCGCTGTCAAATCTTTCGCGTCCCCACATTTTACATCCCACACCCTCTCACGCCCCACAACGCTGCCCCACACCGGTTCTGTAGTGGTGGTGGTGGAGAGATGGGGAGGGGGGGGGGGAGGCGAGGGGTTCACCGTGGCGCTAATACACCATCAAGATGAAGACAGCTCTCCGGGCTGTTTTATGGGCCGATGTAGACCAGATAAAAGCGCCGCGCGGGTCTCTGCAGGGTCCACCTCCACCGCCCGGACAAAAGAACGCTGGTTAGGGACACGACGTATTGATTGTGTCCGGTACGGGCGGCCACTTACTCGGGCTCCCTCCTTCACAATGCCGCTATTGTTGTGGTCGGCAGGGGAGAGAAGCGGGACGCGGCAGGGAGTGTCCTGCCTTATCTACCCCTTCCCTAACACCGCCAGAACCCAAACGGCCGCGGCAAGTGACCTCACGGGCCCCTGTGGTGGGTCTCCTCTGAAGGGGGGTCTGGGGATGATCTGATAACCGCACGCTGGCTCTGCTGGCGGTGGGAATACTGCCAGTGAACTGACCCCGAGAAAGGTCGGTTGTTGACTCCGTGGGGCTCGGAGGTCGATGACCTGAAGTCGCGGTCAGATGTTGAGGGTTCGACTCCCGATGAAACGCAACACACATTCTGCCGTTTCACCACCCATCGTAACGTGTTGTTGTTCTGGTGGTTTCGGTGTGGTTTTAAGATGGACCTCCAACCTTCACGCTCCTCGAACAGATAGCCGTCTGCCCTGATCACTTGTGGTAAGTGTGTACCCCAAAGTCCATCACTAATCTGAAGGAGTTTGCCAATACAGGTGGAAACTAAGCAAGAAGATCCATAATATGATTACATGGCCACCGAACACATACATCTTCTTCTTCTTCTTCCTAAAAAGCTGGTTCACTCAAAAATGAGTAGGTCACCAGCGCGCATGTTCAAAAAAGAAAATGCGACAAAAAAAAAAACCCAAAAAAACAAACAAAAAAACGTTGGTTCCGTTCATTTTGGCGGCTAAGTAACGTAACGTTTACCCTCATAATCTGAATAAATTTACGACCAATGTTTTATTCGCTTCATCCCCTTTTGGTCTGGGCAAACGGCCATCACCAAGAACTTTATAGAAAACAAAATGAAGGTAGAAAGGAAGGATGGAGTGTGCTTCATGTTCCGTCACACGAGTAGATTACTGCAGGCATCTAATTAAGATCATTTTTAGGGGGACCGGAATAGCTCAGTTGGCAGAGCGCCGGACTCGTAATCCAAGGGTTACGGGTTCGAATCTCCGCCGGGCCGTTTCGGTACAGGGCGATTTTTCCCTCGGAGTTAACATTAGTTCTGACTCCATTTCTTATACAGTCCTTCGAATGAGACTGTAAACCGAGGTTCCGTGTGTGAACGCACGCACAACATCTTGCACACACGTAAAATCCCATCACCAACTTTCGGAAGAGAAGGCCAGTCTGGCCGTTGGTATGGATGACACGTTACACATAGCATGCACCTTCCCTGAAGATGGAGTATGGCTGCCTTAATGGCTGGATAAAAAAAACGGTCATGCACACAAAACTCCACTCCCTTTGTAAGGCAGATGGGATTGATACTTGCCTGCCCATGTAGGGAGTGTCCGCAGGAGTATCAGCCTGCGTACGCAGAAGAAGAAGATGATTTTTACGACGTTAGAATGCTGTCACAAAGTAAAAGGAAAAGCGGTGGAAAGAGGGCGGCAGACGGGGGAGGGGACAGGGACAGTGGGGGTGTGGTGTAGGAGGAACCATGACAGATAATGAGAAGGATCGAGGTGTGATCTTTTCCACTTTGAAATTCCATCATGGATGTGGGATGGAGGGGAGGACGGGGGAGTGGGTTTGAGGAAGGGGTGGGGCATGAAGTGAATGGGGGAGGTGTTGGGACGGAGGAGGGAGAAGACAGGAGGGTGGTAGACGGGAAAAGGGGGGATGGGGGGGGGGACAAGGGAAGGGGAGAAAGCGGGCTCAGGAAGGACGAGGGGGCGGGGGGGGGGGGGAGTAGGAACAAATGTGTTGGAGAAACGAAGGAAGGAGGTGGGGGGGGGGGGGTGAGGCTAGTGGTCACATAAAGAGAAGCTCGTAGTCAGATGGTTAGAGCGCTGGCCATCGGAGCTGAGGGTGGTGTGTTCAAACCACTGGTGGGGTCGGATGTTAACCGCCCGGAAACCCACCTGTTGACCCAGCAGTGAATGGGCACCTGATTCACATCAGGACGGGCTAAGGCGGCCGAAGGAGAGGGTGGGCTCCGCCCTCCATGAGGCGGAGCTCTTGACACGGCGAATCCCCAACAGTCTTGACACGGCGAACCCCCAACAGTCTTGACACGGCGAACCCCCAACAGTCCTGACACGGCGAATTTCCAACAGTCTTGATACGGCGAACCCCTAACGGTCCTCCCTTGACACGGCGAACCCCCAACAGTCCTCCCTTGACACGGCGAACCCCATCTGTCCTCCCTTGACACGGCGAACCCAAAGTCCTCCCTTGACACGGCGAACCCCCAACAGTCCTCCTGCTCTTGACACGGCGAACCCCCAACAGTCCTCCCTTGACACGACGAACCTCCAACAGTCCTCCCTTGACACGGCGAACCTCTAACAGTCCTCTCTTGACACGGCGAACCCCCAACAGTCCTCTCCGCTCTTGACACACAGAACCCCCAACAGTCATCCCGCTATAGACACGGCGAACATCCAACAGTCCTCTCTTGACACGGCGAACCCCCAACAGTCCTCCCGCTCTTGACACGGCGAACTTCCAACAGTCCTCCCGCTCTTGACACGGCGAACCCCCAACAGTCCTCCCGCTCTTGACACACAGAACCCCGAACAGTCCTCCCGCTCTTGACACGGCGAACTTTCATCAGTCCTCCCGCTCTTGACACGGCGAACCCCCAACAGTCCTCCCGCTCTTGACACACAGAACCCCCAACAGTCCTCCCGCTCTTGACACGGCGAACTTCCAACAGTCCTCCCGCTCTTGACACGGCGAACCCCAACAGTCCTCCCGCTCTTGACACGGCGAACCCCCAACAGTCCTCCCGCTCTTGACACGGCGAACATCCAACAGTCCTCCCGCTCTTGACATGGCGAACACCCAACAGTCCTCCCGCTCTTGACACACAGAACCTCCAACAGTCCTCCCCTTTTGACACACAGAACCCCCAACAGTCCTCCCGCTCTTGACGCACAGAACCTCCAACAGTCCTCCCGCTCTTGACACGGCGAACCCCCAACAGTCCTCCCACTTTTGACACACAGAACCTCCATTAACAGTCCTCCCGCTCTTGACACGGCGAACCCCAACAGTCCTCCCACTTTTGACACACAGAATCTCCAACAGTCCTCCCACTCTTGACACACAGAACCCCAACAGTCCTCCCGCTCTTGACACACAGAACCCCCAACAGTCCTCCCACTCTTGACAGACAGAACCTCCAACAGTCCTCCCGCTTTTGACAGACAGAACCTCCAACAGTCCTCCCGCTCTTGACACACAGAACCCCCAACAGTCCTCCCGCTTTTGACACACAGAACCCCCAACAGTCCTCCCGCTCTTGACACACAGAACCTCCAACAGTCCTCCCGCTTTGACACACAGAACCTCCAACAGTCCTCCCGCTTTTGACACACAGAACCCCCAACAGTCCTCCTGCTCTTGACACGGCGAACCCCCAACAGTCCTCCCGCTCTTGACACACAGAACCCCAACAGTCCTCCCGCTCTTGACACGGCGAACCTCCAACAGTCCTCCCGCTCTTGACACGGCGAAACCTCCAACAGTCCTCCCGCTCTTGACACGGCGAACCTCCACAGTCCTCCTCTCTTGACACGGCAAACCCCAACAGTCCTCCCGCTCTTGACACGGCAAACCCCCAACAGTCCTCCCTAAAACCAGTAGGCTATGAAGCTTTCACCTGTTTAACCTGCACGGCAATACACAAGTCTGACAGTTGCATGATCCATTTTTCTGTGTGGGGAAAAACGTGTTTTTTTTTTTCAAATATTTATAAATAAGACATTGATACTTTTTCTTTTCAAAAGACTCTCGCCACCTTTGGATGAATAAATGTACAAGACCTCAGTCCGTAAACAACAGACTTTTCAAAGCCCCAGACTTACCAAGACGTTAATCTCGCCGTTCACTGAGAAAATGCGCCTAACACTATGGCTCTCCTACAGGTCCAACAACTACTACCACTAATAAGTAATTGGGGGGAGGGGGGGGGAGGGCAAGCAACAGAAATAAGTCGTTCGGTTATGAAAACTACTTCAGAGCAGGACGAAATGGGAAGATAGGACTATACTAACAACGTTGACAGCCGCAATACCTAAAGAACGAATATAAACCATGCTGTTTAAAGCTTTACTGACCGCGACTTGTAACATAACAGATGTTTGTAAAAGCGAAAAAAGGAAAAGAAAAGAAAACAGAGAAACAACAAAGGATCTGAAAAAGGCAAGGTGATAAAGAAAGGAAACAGCCATGGACACAGGCATGTTAGCACACTCTCAAACACATGTGGGTACACCCTCTCCCTCTCTCTCTCTCTCTCTCTCTCCGCGCGCGCGCGCGCGCTCGCTCGTGTGTGTGTGTGTGTGTGTGTGTGTGTGTGTGTGTGTGTGTGCGTGCGTGCGTGCGTGCGTGGGTGCGTGTGTGCGTAGGTGCGTGCGTGCGTGCGTGTGCGTGCGTGTGTGTGTATGTGCGTGCGTACGTGTGTGTGTGTGTGTGTGTATGTGTGTGTGTGTGTGTGTGTGTGTGTGTGTGTGTGTGTGTTACTGCCAAGTGGCCATGCATTTTCTCGAGCCTCACTGCTCCCTTCCCCCCTTCCTCCCAACTCGCATCCCCTCTCCCAAAGATCTGTTGTTGTGATACAAAGATCTGTTGTGATATAAAGATCTGTTGTGATATAAAGATCTGTTGCTGTGATACAAAGATCTGTTGCTGTGATACAAAGATCTGTTGTGATACAAAGATCTGTTGTTGTAACACAAAGATCTGTTGCTGTGATACAAAGATCTGTTGTGATACAAAGATCTGTTGTTGTAACACAAAGATCTGTTGCTGTGATACAAAGATCTGTTGTTGTAACACAAAGATCTGTTGTTGTGATACTAAGATCTGTTGTGATACAAAGATCTGTTGTTGTAACACAAAGATCTGTTGTTGTGATACAAAGATCTGTTGTGATACAAAGATCTGTTGTTGTAACACAAAGATCTGTTATTGTAACACAAAGATCTGTTGTTGTGATACAAAGATCTGCTGTTGAGATACGATCTGTTGTTGTGATACAAAGATCTGTTGTGATACAAAGACCTGTTGTTGTGATATTGATAGTGTTTTTATTCCAGGGTGTTTGTTTGTGTGTTTTGAAACTCCCCTGAAAGAACTAAGTTTGTTTACGATTTCACGCCATGGTCTTTCCTCCACGTCCTGCTGTTGTCGGTAGCAATCAGTTTTTAGTTTTTGTAAAAGTGCCATGACTGCAGAACCTGAGACGAGAGCCTCCTGTGGTATTGTCTGCGACAGCAACACACGCAGAATTCTGCAGTGTCCAACAGCTAAACCTCCAGGTCTGGTTTCCGTTGGTGGAGAGCCACATGCTGAACCAGTCAGCACGTCCGTGAATCCAACGCAGCTGCTTTCATCCACGCGTGATGGACCGTATCTGACGTCAACGATGACAGAAATTTCAGAGCTGGCTGACAGCGCCTGTTCTTGTACAGGGAACGGAACACCTGAAGCCGGAGGAACTCTGTATACCCCATTAGGGCATTTAAATCGATCTTTGTCACCTCCCGTAACTTTCGCGCTGTCTCGTCTGTCCACCCCTCCCCCCGACCCTGTCCCGGCATTCACCTGGCACAAAATGGAAGCTCGCGAGGCATGCTGGGCCGGTGATGGCTGGTGCGAGTTTTATGCAAGGGCCCCAGCCGAGCTAAGTGGCAAGTACGGGCCCGCGCTCCCTTCACCACACTCTGGCGAGACCTCTCGCCTAGGAACCTTACACCCCCACCGTTCAGCGGGGGTTGTTTTGTGGCCGCGACACGCCAGCGGATGGAGAAGTCTGGTGTTCTGGGAGAACTGGAGAAGGCGCAGGGCCAAGCGTGGCGGAGACTTGACCCAGCTGTGTGGAGGAGGGCTTTGACATGTTGCCGTTGCCCTGTTTACGTCCTGAACGTTATGGAGATCACCGTGCACAATTGACGATGGGAATAGAATTCAGGGAGGGGGAGGGGGGGGGGGCAAAAAAAGAATAATGAACGTGCAGAATATTGGATTTCCCGAGGAGGAAAAAAAGTATATGAAATAAAGAAAAGGAGCGAAAAGTGATTAGACAGATGATGGAACGTGTATCCGATGACCCAACTCGAAGTATCTCTTCCCGAGCAAGAATACCTGTCATCACTACATTCCAAAACCAAACACTGACCTGGGGGTCAAACTACAACGCGGTGCTGCACACAGAGAACCCGTTACACCACAGACTGTCGCAATTTGCCTCAAATCATTCATGGCGAGATGATTCATATTACGTGATATGATGCGACGAGTCTTGTGAAATAACTTCGGCAGCCATATCAACTTGTCTACGGATTCTTCTCCGAATTCCTGTTTTAGTTTTTTTTTTTTTTTTTTTTTTGGGGGGGGGGGGGGGAGATTTCTATTTCTTTCGGTTTTTTCCCACTGAACACAGAATTCTTTCTTTACACGTTTCCCGTTTCTTTTAAGAAAGAGAGGAGGGGGGAAGCATTGAGGGGATTTTCTTTGTTAAAGGAATGAGAGAATCTTACAGTAATGTCCTCTCGCGACGATGTATTGCAAATTGCGATGAGGCGTGGGGCAGAACTTCCCCTCCCTCCCTCCTACACCCTACCTCCCCGTCATCTCCATCCCCATCCCCCCCCCCCCCCCCTACTCTTCCCGCTTCCTTCGTAATGTCAGAGTTCCCACAGACTGTGGAGATCGCTCTAAGACCTCATCACGTGTTGACGCCTTGTGACAGTTCGTGGGGGCCACGCCCACGTTATGTAGCCATTTGTAACAATCCGTGCGGTTGTGACATGTTGCAGTGTAACAGACGCTCCCT
>CM065719.1:8139886-8167386 GCA_033310375.1 Conus canariensis
TTACAGAAGTATTCAAAAATCTCTTTAGAGCAAACAGATGATTTTTTTTTCAATGGGAGACGAGCCTGCATTACTCCCCACACTGCTGCCCCAAAAGCCTATGTCATCACTGGTTGAATCTGGGTATCAAAAAGCTTAACGGAGATATGAGGAGTTCTCTCTCCAAGAGGCCACAGCAATTCTAAAATTCCAGCAACATCTTGCTTCGCACGGCTCCCAAGGTCAGTTAATGCATGCGAACAGGATGCGAGTCACACATTCATTAACATCATCATCAGGGATGCTGAATACATCCAAGGCAACATCGACTTTATTTACTGGAACACTGCTGTCATTGCCAGTCCTGCCTGGCTTCAAACTCTCCCAGAACAACGAAAGGCAGATCTCAAGTGTTTTCCATTATATCCAGCAAACACTGTTCATTTAGAGAAATGCCTTTGGAAATGGCAGTTTCCCTGTATTAAATAGTTACCTGGTGGGACATAACATCCTGACAATAACACGTGATTGTCTCTTTTGAGTACGTCTTTGGACAGCTTCAACACCACCGTATTATCGTATTCGACATGAATTCGTTCTATCAAACTCCTGCATGTTGTTCTGACATTGCCACACCACCTGATAATCCTGCTGTTGACAGCAGGAAACATAAATACATCGTATAACGGAAATGAATGAAAAGGAAAGAGCATAGAAAAAATGTCAACAAGCGAAATGAAGTCAAGGTTGAAATAACAAAGAGACAAAACCGAGCCAAACGTTCTGTATTGTTAAGTTGAAAACAAAAAAAAGACTGACCTTATTGCTCTCCTGGCTTGTCAGTCACTGCCATGTCCCCGCCTGAATCCTAGCAGCTATAGTCAGCACTAGCAGTCACACTGGAGTCAAAACTATCCCAATCCACACACACACACTTCTTCTCATTAGACTTGCACTATGTGCCACTTGCTCTTTGTCTTTCCTGTCATCTTTCTTTTCTCCACACCAGACAGGGAGCGAGACAGTGGCAGACGGTCAGTGACTGAACGCACGTGTCTCTCGATTTGCACGTGTCTGTCGTATTGCACGTGCCCTTCGACTTCGAGGCCTGTGTCTGTGCTCATAGGGTCATCCAAGACAGACGTGTCGTCAGTGGGGGGTGGGGTTTTTTCTGGTTGGGGAAGTGCTTTGTGACGTCACCAGTCGGGAGGTTTTTCTGGTCTGGTGGGACGTGTCCTGGCTGTGGTTTCTCCGCCATGCCCTCTTCAGCTGTGCTGTCATCGGCATCGACAGCGGTATGATATCCTTCACGTTGTTCTTTCTGCTGTGCGGAGCTGGGTGGACTGACAGATGTATGGGCGGCTGATGGCTGAGCAGGGAGGACCTCCGTTGGCGTACCTCCTGTGCAGCTGGTACTAATTACTTCACACACACACACATACACGCGCGCCGCGCGCACACACACACACACACACACACACACACACACACACACACACACACACACACATGCGCCCACGCACACACATGGGCCCATGCCCAAACATCATACGCACACGTGTACATCCACTACACACACACACACACACACACACACACACACACACACACCCCCACACAACATGGTAGGTAGGCACTCAAGGTCTGACCAGCGCGTTGGGCTAATGCGTAGGTCAGACATCCGCTGAGTCGTGGCCACGAGACCCTCTTCTTCAATTGTCTCATCTTGGTTGTTAATTCATTTATCCATCAGCTTCAAATCATGCGTAGTGTGGTCTCAAAACTTAGCGGATGTGGTGTAGCGTATATGGACTAGTCCGCACGCAGTGACGCCTCCTTGATGAAACTGAAACTTCTTGCTGGCGAGGGCACGCTGCTTTGAAGTCGGGAGTCGCCTGTCCACTGATGGACTCGGACGCCGATATCGTCGTAGGTTCCTCGTCTGAAGGGCTGCTTTTCTGATGTTGACCATCTGGAAGATTGTTGGGAGTGGATGCCGGGTCTGGCAGCTTGCGGGCAGCTACCACAGTAGGGCTGTGAGGCCTGTCACCACCGGTGGGTGGTCTCTGAAATACCCATACAGCCCGTTTCGCCATGGTCTTTGAGGACGGTCTGCCGCCGGGTGAACAGATCTCCAGCTACCCTGGTGCCTGTCTGCTTGATCATTCCCAATCTAGATGTATTTCTGACAGATATCTGATGAATGTTTCAAATCTGACTCCACCAAAACTGATTAATCATTCTGTGTCATTTTTTTTCATTGTATTTCGCGTTTTCAGGCGGGCGAGTGTATTTATTCCTGTTTGCCTCTTTCTCCCCCCCTATTCCCACCTGACTACCCGTCGGTCGGTCGGTCTCTCTCTCCCTCTCCCTCTCTCTCTCTCTCTCTTTCCGTTCAGGTTTTGTTAACTGGGTTTAATACATGCATTATTGTTGCATTTTTTTCATACGTTTTTTTTTTTTTAATGTTGTTCCTTACTACGTATATATTTCTGTTTTTGCCCAGAGGGCTGGATGTAAAATGGTATCTATGCTTCTTAATCCATTACCCTCTTGAAATAAAATTCGTTCGTTCGTTGTGCTTTAGCTTTTCTTCTCCTTCAGTTAGGAGAACCATTTTGCCGCCCCATCTGACCAGTTGGGCAATAATGGCAAGTGGCCTGTCGTTACCATTTCTACTGGCAGGAGACAGACGATGTTCTCGTATAAACCTCATGTCCATGTTTTGGCTGTAACAGTATCGAGGAGACGTCAGCCATCTTTCTTGCACGCATTTCATAGGTCTCGTTGGGGGGGGGGGGGGGGGGAGGGGGGGAAACAGGAATGCTGAACATTTTTCAAATTGTCTTTCCTTGAGAACTACTCCAGTTTGTCAATTCCATCGTCCAGGTCTCTAAAGGCTGTCCATCGTGGTTTCCAGGCCTTTGAATAGTGAGTAGCTGACTGCATGGTTTAGTGAATCAATGTGGTTTTCCTACAGGTGTGTCGATTTCACACACAAACTTTTCAAGCTTGTCAGTCATTGCCACCAGGTAATGGTGTGCCTTGTCTATGAACTCATCACTTACAGATGGAAAACGATGATCAGCTTGTTGACAAAACAAACGCTTTTGTTCCTCTGCTTGTCACACATTATTTGCAACATTTTTTTTTTTCAAATGATCACCTGGTCCAGGACCATTGGCACATAGAAGCACTTGCATTCGGATGACTGTCAAAAACACGCAGTTCACGGTGCCCTTCTCGCTCGTGTGGTGTTGTTTAACATGGCGTCCACCACTAGGACTGAGAGTTGTATTGGCTGTTTGCACACGTTCTCATTGCTTTTAGGCTCATTGTTTTTCAGGTTCCTGATAAATTTGGAGTAATTAGTACATACACACACACGCGCGCGCGCGCACACACACACACACCACACACACACACACACACACACACACATTGAGGGCAGGATGTAGAAAAGCTGGAAAGGTTATTCTTTAACCCTCAATAAAGATAATTTTGACTTGACTCGACTTCACACACACACACACACACACGCGGCGCGCGCGCGCGCTTAAACACACATACACACACATGCGTGAGCAGGAGCGCGCTCAAACACACACACACACACACACACACACACACACACACACACACACACACACACACACATACAGTGAGAGAGACAAGAGAGAGAGAGAGAGAGAGAGAGAGAGAGAGAGAGACATCAATACCGAAAACAATGTAAGGACAGATTCATGGTCGTGCTGATACAATAGAGGCTATTAAAGGAAAGATGTGAAAATCACTTTAAGATGTGACGGCAAGTTTGTTTCCAGTGATACAAGGTAAATGGAGGCTATTAAAGGAAAGATGTGAAAATCACTTTAAGATGTGATGGCAAATTTGTTTCCAGTGATACAAGGTAAATGGAGGCTATTAAAGGAAAGATGTGAAAATCACTTTAAGATGTGATGGCAAATTTGTTTCCAGTGATACAAGGTACGTTGCCTCGACAGCAACTTCAATAGGAATACGTCAAGGGATGTAATGCAAATGTGTTGAATCCTCAGCAGTAGGTTCTTTCCCTTTATCCGCGTACCCCCCCCCCCCCCCCCCTGTGTGTGTGTGTGTGTGTGTGTGTGTGTGTGTGTTGTGTGTGTGTGTGTGTGTGTGTGTGTGCTGTGACGTAGTAATATCGAACAATCATTACAAGAGTTAAATACATTTATCATTTCTGTGATTATTAGTGTAGCATGTTTTTGTACTTTTCTGCATGTTTCAAATGTCTAGCAAGTCAAATGTCGTGTGTGTGTGTGTGTGTGTGTGTGTGTGTGTGTGTTGTGCGTGCGTGCGTGCGTGCGTGCGTGCGTGTGTGCGTGCGTGCGTGTGTTTCCATGTTTATCTGTCTGTTCTTTTGTTCACACACACACACATACACACATATATATATATATATATATATATTTGTTATATTAAAAGCAAGTTAAAATCAAGCTTCTAAAAACATCTACAAATTTGTTTCACGCTGTGCGGTCGTCAGGATGTGATGAGCTTGTGTTGCCAGTGCCACGTATATATATAGCTAGCTGGTTTGCTGTTGTTTTTTTCCCGTGCTACATGTGTTTCTCAGGTGTTGGTTTTTTTCGCTGATAGGAACTTCCATCTGTGTCTGCAATTGTTAACCATTTCTGTTCTAACATTTAGAGTTGCCAACTGTGGTTTACATAGTATAATGTATTTCTCTGTTAGGCATAGATTGCATTTTTTTGAAATGTTGTTGTATGATGCTGCTCTTTTTAAAATTTTCCAAGATATGTTGTAGTCTATGTTTTTTTCTTTAAGTTTCCAAATGTATTTACTCAATTCTGTTTGGTTTTTGTATCTTTCTTTGTTGAATGATTGTTTATGGTTTGCATATCTAGTTTTGAATTGGTTTTCCGTGATACCTACATATGTTTCTTTTGCGTTCTCTGATGTTACAGTGGCTTGGTACACAATGTTGTTATAAAGGCATTTGTTGCTTAGGGGGCACTGTTCTTTTTTGGTACAGTTACAAGATTTCCTTTCGTTACCCTCCTTTTTTTCTGTGCTGCTTTTCATTTTGTTTGCTGAATCGATGGCATTTTTAAGGTTCGGCATACATGAATATGATAATTTGATGTTGTTTTTGTTGAATATCTTAAATAATTTATGGTCTTTTGGGAAAGATGATGTCAAGATTTTAAAGAATTCTTTCCCTACATTTGTTTTAACTCTTGCATCATATGGGGGATTGTACCATATGATATTCCTTTTCCTGTTCTTTCTGCATCTTTTTGTATCATTGTCTGGATCGTATCTTAGTTTGTAATTGTAGCCACTTGTATGTAACGCCTCTTGGTATTCAGCTGTAGCGTTGTTGAATACTGTTTCGTTACATGACAAATTGGATAGTCTTTTATTTATGCTTTTGGGTATTGTTTTCAGTATGGAGGGTGGGTGATTGCTTTTGGTGTTTACATAAACAGGCGTGTCATTTGGTTTCTTGTATGGTTTATATGTGTGTTGGTTGAGGTCTAACGTTATGTCTAAATAGTTCACTATCTTTTTGTTTGCTTCTATTGTGATTTTTAAGTTTTGGTTGTGGAAAATTTTACACAATTCTTTTTTCTTATTTTCAATATTTCTAGGGTTGTCATTCAGAGCGGCAAGGCCGTCATCCCTGTACAGTCCAGTTTGTTTTCCAAGTTTTTTTTTGAATATTGGATAACATGAATAGTCCGACAAGCTCGCAAGTCTCGGCACCATCGTATGATCCCATTGTGACATCGAAAGTTGAATTCCTGCTTGTGTTCTTAATCCAGGTTTCATTTTTATTGTGCAGTAAAGTTTTCTTTGTGTGGAAAATGATTTCCATTTCTGACCCCGATATTTCTGTGTACTTGTTGGCAAATTTTATAGCTTTAGTTAGTAGCTTTTCATCTATAGATGGGTAGAAATCTACTATGTCAAATGTTATAAAAACTGTATTTTCTTGTTTATTGAGGTTTTTGAACCATTGTATTACTTCATATGTGTTTTTCCAGAGATTGAGTTCAGTGTTTTCTTTTATGTTTTTTATGGTTTTCTCTAAGATTTTTTTACTAATTTTCCCTAGTTCAGATTTGGAAGGGTTTATCAGTCTACATGTTGGGTTGTTCAAGAAATTGGGTTTGTGGTCTTTAAGTGTAATAAAGGCTTCTCTAGCTGCTGTGGTCTCTACTCTGTCACTTAGGTCCATTTGGTGCACAAGTTCCTTTTCTTTCTTTCTGATGTGATCATATGTAGCCTTGTCAGCCTTTCTGTAATTTTTCTGGATATTTTTATCAAGGAGTTTTGAGTACTCTTCAGGTTCTATTTTGTAAAAGTTATTGGTTTTATCCGCCTTCACAAATATTTTGGTGTCATTTTGAATTTGTTTAATTTCCTTTTCTAACGCTGATTGAAATTTGTTATTAGATTTTTTGAAATCTATGTTGGCTAACATTCTTCTCATTTTTTCTTCAAATGTTTTCATTTCTTCAATGGCTGGTGGTACTCGCCATGACTTGAAGTCGTATGTATTTTTATCCTCTTTTTTAGCGTTGGGGTTTAAAAAGAAAAATGCTTTCCATCTCATATTTTTGATGAATTTTTCCGTTTGTCCTATCATTTTCTTCATGTAGCACTGGGGTTTAGCTAACGGAATGTTTTTGATGGATTGCTTAAAGTTGATTTTTTCCATTTTAAAATTTGCTGATTCAAAGTGCTCAACGTATGGAGCAGTTAAGAGAATGGTACTGAGGATCAAATGCCTTTATAACAACATTGTGTACCAAGCCACTGTAACATCAGAGAACGCAAAAGAAACATATGTAGGTATCACGGAAAACCAATTCAAAACTAGATATGCAAACCATAAACAATCATTCAACAAAGAAAGATACAAAAACCAAACAGAATTGAGTAAATACATTTGGAAACTTAAAGAAAAAAACATAGACTACAACATATCTTGGAAAATTTTAAAAAGAGCAGCATCATACAACAACATTTCAAAAAAATGCAATCTATGCCTAACAGAGAAATACATTATACTATGTAAACCACAGTTGGCAACTCTAAATGTTAGAACAGAAATGGTTAACAATTGCAGACACAGATGGAAGTTCCTATCAGCGAAAAAAACCAACACCTGAGAAACACATGTAGCACGGGAAAAAAACAACAGCAAACCAGCTAGCTATATATATACGTGGCACTGGCAACACAAGCTCATCACATCCTGACGACCGCACAGCGTGAAACAAATTTGTAGATGTTTTTAGAAGCTTGATTTTAACTTGCTTTTAATATAACAAATGTCGCTCCCACTGTGGTTGAGCACTGTTTTTAAGATTGCGCTGATCCTCAGTACCATTCTCTTATATATATATATATATATATTTTTGAATAAGACAAAGGAAGTATGCAGAAACAAAGGAACAATGAGGAAAACGGTAGCATGCTCTCAGAGTATAGCACGTAATTCATGAACAGACCACGTGTCACCTTTTATTTTATTGGCAAGGTTTCGCACGGAAAATGTCACAACAATAACAGGGACAACAGTCACTTTCATGGCTCTTTTCATATTATCAACATTAACAGGAATGACAATGTTAGGGGAGGGGATGGGGGGGGGGGTGGCCTCTAAATCACAAACTGTTCAATATTTTCTGCTCGTGAGATTTGGTTCATCATATAATGTATCTGGCATAATATTAGCACTGTAGGATAGGTCAAAAAATGATTAAAGTGTATTCAACCCCATTACATATCTGTTTTTGTGTGTTCACGGTGGAAATAGAACGCTTCTCGTATGGCAAACAAGAATCAAAAATCAAGAAAAATTAATTCTTTGGGGGCATGCAGGATGAACAACAACAAGCTTTGTTTACACACACACACACACACACACACACACACACACACACACAACACACACACACACACACACACACACAAATCCAATCAAAAACAACACGAACATTTTCAGTCGGCGACTTGATTAATGATGTAAAATGTTAACAGTAACTGTAAATACATGAATCAAGCACGAGGCGATAGCGTAGTGTAAAAGAAACAGACCATTACACTGTCCTCCCATTCTCTAGAAATGTGCTTACTTTGACACATGTACCCCAGCCCGCTTTGATCAGGTTGAAACAATGGAAAAAGTGTTCGGTTTTAAGTTCTTTCTTGGGATAAGTTTTTCGAAGATCACTGATTTAGGGACTTTCGATTCTGATATGAAACTCGCCTCCAATGACATCTATTTTACAATTTTGACAAAATACGCAGCTCTCTTGGACCATTATATCTTCTTCCAGCTTCGATTGGTAATTTGTGACTTCTACATCTGAGTTGAATACGACATAAGTATCTAGAAGAATACATGTATTTTTCTCTTCAAAATTCACTCTTGAAATGTCTCTAAAGTTATCATTCTCCAGTGAACTACGCCGATGACGAAACAGAATTTCTTGTAATTTCTCTAATTACACGCTGACATAATCCATGTTTGTTAGTGAAGGATTGAGATTCCCAGTCAAACTCAACTAAAAAAGCTTTTAATCTGATTAAGTCATGGTGAAATTGAAATACCTTTCTAGTATAGTTCATACATACTATTATATGTTTTACTAGAGTTTTTTTCAGATACGAATCCATTCATTTGTAGCAGTTATTAAATCTCTTACACAAGAGAGAGAGAGAGAGAGAGAGAGAGAGAGAGAGAGAGAGAGAGAGAGAGGTACAACCTTTGCCTCCCTTCAAACAAAGTTTGGGATGTGTGAGGAGTAAGAAGTGAGGGAAAAAAATGGGTGGGGATGGGGGGTGGGAGGTGGGTATGGGAAGGAGATAAATCATTTTCAGTGTTCTCGAGGAGATGTCATTGCATGCACAGTAATCCATATACGCGACACCACATCTTCCAAATCTTGAAGCCAGAAATCGTGAAATGATGAATACATTAAATATGTAAATGAATAAGTTAGTACATGCAATGAATTACAAATGAAGTATAGAAATCAAGACAAAAGTGGAAAGAATTTTTTTTAAGTTCCCGCTATCTAACTAAAGATGATTATTTTGTGTACATCGAAAAATTCAGATGAGGAATGTCTTATAAGTGTCAGTCGAACGCTGTTACACTAGGTCCACGTATCACGTGCCGTTTGTGTCAGAACCGGGAAGCAGGCTCATTTAGCAACAGGCACTGCAAGTGACTATTAACTAAAGCAGCGAGTGGCCCAAAGCTCGTGTACCTAGCGCTTGACGGGCAGCTCATGTTTCCAGCATCTGTGTCACGCCTGTCTGGAACCTGAAGAAAATGCGTTGGATCATCTGAACCGTCACTGGAAATGTCTGTTTCTTCCTCCCTCCCTCCCTTCGCCCCCCACCTCTCTCTCTCTCTCTCTCTCTCTCTCTCTCTCTCTCTCTCTCTCTCTCTCTCTTCTTTCCCAGTGCTATTGCCTTCTCTCTCACCCCGCAATTTGTGGTTACAAGATACATTTTTCCCCAGAAAATATTCAAAACAAATCAGACTTACACCCACTGTTCGATGCCTCACATTGTGTGATGCATCTGTGCCCACTAAATCAGGCTCTGTATATGTCACGTTATTCGTGCTACTTCTGTTTCTTCTGTCCAGTGAATAAAGATCATATCTGATTTACAGCCCTTCACATGGGGTTTCGTGATCATCGATGATATAAAAGACATGGTGTTCTGGGTTCTCCCTACACCAAGAAAAACGCAGCAAACGTCAAAGGTAAAGGTGTGATCACCAAGGAATATGACTTTGAAACAAATAGACACGAAAAAAAAAATACACATGACGATGAAAACAAACAAAAAACAACCAACCAACCAAACAAACGGTCCAACAGGTTGTTAGAAGAATGTGTAAACATATTGAAGAGGTGGCGAGGTTGGGGCAATGCTTTGTGATTGGAACGGGGAAAATGCAATAAACACGCATGGCACCCTCGCTGTAATAGAAAGAACGACATTACATTTGCAATCCCCAAGTGCTGAGTTATGTAAAACGAAAAAACAATTCTGACTGCCATTATCAGGCATTGAAAATGAAGAAAAACAAGTCATATTCCACAGAAAATGTCCACAATACAAGTCTAACATTAAAAAAAAACCACGCATGGTAATAATGAAGTAAAATAAATACTAACGATGTATATATTTCGCGGATAATGTTCTTAATATTTATATAATGCAACACAAAAACAAGTATTCTACTAAATCAAATGAATAATTATAATGTCGGTATACAAACAAGTGACAGAAAAGTTAGACAGCAACTTTTTTTTTTAATTACATGAATGCGCCATATAGTATAATATAAAAACAGGACATTCCGTCAAATCAAAGGAATAATAACAGTATCAGGATACACACATCAATGTTTGTGCAGGGGAGGGAACAAAAAACAAATGCAATACGTCACACACGCGTGTTTGCGCGTGTGCGCAGAGAGAGAAAGAGAGAGAGAGAGAGAGAGAGAGGAGAGAGAGAGAGAGAGAGAGAGAGAGAGAGAGAGGACCCGCGCACAAGCGCACACACGTGCACACATATGCACGCACGCGTACACACCAGACACGCGCGCGCGCGCGCGCGCATCGACAATGTAGCAATAATCGGACAATGAGTAAGGGCCAAAAATCAAACACGGAACGGGTTAATGATTCAATAAGACAATCCATCCGATATGTATAACACTTCGGTCAGTTAGGTTTGTCGCTATTCAGCATGATTCTAATGCCTCATTACACATGTTTCCCACTGCAAGCTGCAGTGTGCGCTGGTACGAATACATTCTGTGGATGGATTAAAAAGCTTCTAGAAAATGAAATTGGTTAAAAAAAAAAAAAAATCAATGCAGCTTGACTTTGACAGTTATAGAGAATTTTTACTCAAAGCAAGCTGCTGAATTCTGGACAATTACGAATTTAACTTGCAATGGAGTAGATATGATCGGTTCCATATCATAAAAGACATATGGCAAGTGTACAAATCTGACCAAAAATCAATGGTCTTATCACACCAACTAGATCGATTCAATTCAAACGATTCATACTCTGGATGACCGCAAAGGTCACCGCAGAAGTGAGAGCACGTTAAGTTAAGAAAAAAAGCACATTAATAGCTTTTATTCAACTAAAGAAGCATTCACACTAAAGCAATATATAATCAAAAGATGAACGTCAACCAATGCGTGTACACGAGATTTATTGTCCATAAGCACAATCAATAATGAAATTACATGGCCGGAAACAAAGGAAGATTGTAACCTATACCAACTGCCGTGGCGCATTGGTCAGCGTCGTGGATTCCGGTTTGGAGGTTTGGGGTTCGATTCCCATCACAGCCATTTATTTGTGTGTGGTGTGTGTGTGTGTGTGTGTGTGTGTGTGTGTGTGTGTGTGTGTGTGTGTGTGTGTGTGTGTGTGTTTGGGAGGTGGGTGGGGGGTTGGGGGGGGGGGGGGTCTGCCCCGACTGGCTCCTGAGTTTGCTGTGGGCTGCACGGGAAAGTCTCGAATCACACAGTACAACTCCATTCACTTGATGGATGCGTCTCTGAGAGGGTTGGCCAAGTTTCCTCACCAACACTTCAGGTGTCTGTATTTCTCGGGCCTGGTTGACGCCGGGATTTAGTAATGACAGAAAACCCAGAGTAAGCCCAGCCATGCAGTCTGAGACCAAAATAGAACTCCGCGTATCATCCTCATCAATCAGCATTTAAAAAGTCGCTAATTCTGTGGCCCTTCACACCCTGCTCTCATGATGACCTCGGTTTCCATGTCCTCTCCGAGTTCTGTGCCCTAAGTGAGTTCCAGTTGGGGTCATGGTGTGGACCTTGACGCTTTACTCCCATCTTAAGCACGATTTGGACAATTCTATTATATACCTGTGCTTACGACAAGCTGAGAACGGCAAACTAATGGAAGCAGTGGCCGGAGAGATAGGAGCGGAGGGGAGAAGGGGGACTGAGGAGGACGGAGTCGCTTTCTCGGTTCACCTTGACTCCACGACAGCACGATTCCTGGCATCAGTAGAAGACGCAGCAAAGTGTTTTGTGAACGGATGAAATCAGAAGAGAAACTACCGAACACCACCGAGGTGACTCAGCGGCATTTCTGGCTCTCTGTGGCTTGGTCACGCCGACACACACACACACACACACACACACACACACACACACACACACACACACACACACACACACACAACACAACACAACACAACACAACACAACAGAGAGAGAGAGAGAGAGAGAGAGAGAGGGATGAAAAAAAGGACAAAGTTTAAGCAACCCGGTCTCCAATACAGCTTCTCTCCATTTGAAATCCCACCAACAAAAAGAACGCTGTATCTCAGCGCTAAAGGTCAGAATGGAAATCTCCTCCAGATATGTAGCGCCGTCCGTGTTGCTGTCGTTTGTCACTGCTTCCACGCCACGGGGAAACGAAAAGGTCGAACTGGTACCACCTGAAAGGGCGATATGGCACTGAATGTTTGTTTGTTTGTTTTTTGCTGAAGCACTGTCGATTTTCCCTCGAAAGTTTAGAACTGGGAAAGGGCGAACCGGACCTTCGCCTCTTTTTCCTTTTTCTTTTTTGTACTACCAGTTCTTATAGAACAGGGAGTACTTTACAATGGGAACGAAGAAATGCTGTTTGTGTGTCTGTCCGTCCGTGGTCAAAATGTGTTCCACTCGCTCCAGACAAAACTGCTGGACCGATCTTTCTGAAAATTTGTCGGTGTGTTCATTATGGGTCACGGATGATGCCCGATGTTTTATTTTACCAGAATAGACGTTACTAACGGCTATAAATAATAATTTTGTGATGTACAGTTTAAGCAATAACGGTTTATAAACTTAAGTGTAACGAAATCTTGTAAGCTCCTCGGTAGTATAGTGGTTAGTATCCCCGCCTGTTACGCGGGGAGACTCGTGCTCACTTCCCCGCCGGGGAGAGCAGCATTCTTTTTTTTCTTTTCTCTTACATACAAAATTTCTACCACCAAAAGGGGAGAAAGTGCTATAGTGACTCATTTATATATTATATATATATATATATATATATATATATATATATATATATATTATTTTTGTACTACTTACTGGGAGTACGTTTATATGCTTTGCATCTTGTTTTTATCTACTCAAGACCTGACACCAAACTGTTCAGAACTAAGCCAATCGCTGAAGTCATATCAGACCTGAAATGCGTTAAAAAAAACTGAGTCATGTACTGGTCAAGAATCAACAGATTAAAATACACAGAACTTCTCCGATATTAAATGTACAACATCTAGTACAATGGATTATAACGATACAAAATATAAAAGAACACAAACCACAAAAAATGGACAAATAAGCCAGATACTATCGATGAAGCCGATTATTCTGCTTATTTCCATTACCGAGTTCTAGATTACAAAATCTTTTTGTGTACACACACACACAAAACACACACACACACACACACACACACACACACACACACACACAGACACTACCTCTCTCTCTCTCTCTCTGAAAAAAAACATCAGCATGTAAGGTCATTTTGGAAAATAACCCTGTAGAACTTGTGCCCAGTGGCCACCGTTAGATTGCTTTCTCACAACCCAGTGATCACACTCAAGGGATACAGCAACAACCTTCATGGAGATTCTGCGGAAACAGTACAGGTGAAGGGACCGGGAAGTAGAACAGAAAGACAAGCACGCAAAGGGAAAAGAGAGGACTAAAGGAAGCACAGAAAAGAGGCACATTTTAAAAGCGAAATTTTTGAACAGCCCGAAATGTGTTTGTAACTGAGACACATCCACATGCTGTTTTAACTGAAGGACACCCAACATCCCCAAATGCTGTTTATAACTGAAGAACCAACATCTCCAAATGCTGTTTATAACTGAAGACACCCAACATCTCAATGCTGTTTATAACTGAAAGACACCCAATCCCCACATGCTGTTTATAACTGAAAGACACCCAACATCCCCAAATGCTGTTTATAACTGAAAGACACCCAACATCTACAAATGCTGTTTATAACTGAAAGACACCCAACATCTCCAAATGCTGTTTATAACTGAAAGACACCCAACATCTCCAAATGCTGTTTATAACTGAAAGACACCCAACATCCCCAATGCTGTTTATAACTGAAAGACACCCAACATCTACAAATGCTGTTGTTATAACTGAAAGACACCCAACATCTCCCACATGCTGTTTATAACTGAAAGACACCCAACATCCCAAATGCTGTTTATAACTGAAAGACACCCAACATCTACAAATGCTGTTTATAACTGAAAGACACCCAACATCCCCACATGCTGTTTTATAACTGAAAGACACCCAACATCCCCAAATGCTGTTTATAACTGAAAGACACCCAACATCCCCAATGCTGTTTATAACTGAAAGACACCCAACATCTACAAATGCTGTTTATAACTGAAAGACACCCAACATCTCCAAATGCTGTTTATAACTGAAAGACACCCAACATCTCAAATGCTGTTTATAACTGAAAGACACCCAACATACCCAAATGCTGTTTATAACTGAAAGACACCCAACATCTCCAAATGCTGTTTATAACTGAAAGACACCCAACATCCCCACATGTGTTTATAACTGAAAGACACCCAACATCTCCAAATGCTGTTTATAACTGAAAGACACCCAACATCCCCAAATGCTGTTTATAACTGAAAGACACCTAACATCCCCAAATGCTGTTTATAACTGAAAGACACCCAACATCTACAAATGCTGTTTATAACTGAAAGACACCCAACATCCCAAATGCTGTTTATAACTGAAAGACACCCAACATCTCCAAATGCTGTTTATAACTGAAAGACACCCAACATCCCCAAATGCTGTTTATAACTGAAAGACACCCAACATCTACAAATGTGTTTAACTGAAGACACAAATCCAGGCGGATGGTGGTTCAGCGGACAAATATAGGAGGAGAGGATGAAGGAGAGGAGTTTGGGGTGGGGTGCGGTGGGGGGAGTAAGGGAAAGATAATGTGGAAAAGGGGTGGGGTGCGGTGGGGGGGGTGAGGGAAAGATAATGTGGAAAAGGGGTGGGGTGGAGCGGTGGTGGCAGGAATAAGAGATATTGTGCGATACATTATAAGAGGTTACTCTCTCTCTCTCTCTGTGTGTGTGTGTGTGTGTTGTGTGTGTGTGTGTGTGTGTGTGTGTGTGTGTGTGTGTGTGTTTCTTTCTTTCTTTCTATTGTTTTTGTTACTAAAGTCAGGAGACACTTCCCTGAATTAAGAAAACAAAAACATTAACATAAATAACACTAGGTAAGGTAAGGTAATATTGCACGGACCACAACATAAATAAATCCGTTCGTTGCAGCAGCTGGAAATCCACTTACCAAAGGAAGGATCATACAATGTATACGGTAGATCATCAAAGCAGTGACTGCTGGAACGGAACAGATCCATCATGTTCTTTAAGGAATGATGCATGAAAATGGTAAGGATATGAACCATGACAACACGTCGTGTTGCGTATAGCCAACCTGACCACGCGGGTTGTTTCTATGCTGATGAATAAAAATATCAAAAAGAAACAAAAAGAATAGCAACTCAATGGATTTTCCAGCGGTAAACAATGTCAGCGTGCTGTATGCAAGACAATTATGTTTGATTTCATGTCATTTAAGTGATCATATAATTCTGACGTGCATTTTGTTAAAATACAATCGTTAGCAAACGTTCTTGGTTCCAGGACTAGAAAAAAAATCCACCCCCCTCATGTATATGGATCTTGTTTAATCATTCATGAATGCCAGCCCGTTACTGCTTTAAAGTACTGACAACAGCATAAAGTAACGACACTAAAGCATGGGTCTGGGTGTCCCATTCCACACAAACCAAACAGAAGAATTCAGGGCAGCTGGAATTGTTCTCCACGACAAAAATAACGCAGTGAAATTAGCGAAATACCGGGTCAAAACAGGCAGGAAACAACATTACTTTGAACGAGAGTCATGTGTTACATCTGACGTGGAATTTGCACGACATACAATATAAATCACATTGCCTCCTACAGTTTTTTTTCCCCACTTTTGAAACTGGTGAAAATGATGTCAATATTTTTCGTGTTCTACTTGCGCCACCACAAGAAACAATGATCCTGAGGCAGTGCTCTTCGTCATCAACACAGGCATCAGCTTTGCTTGGTCACCCGCTAACAATCAGGAAGAGACAGTCAAGCACACTGTCTGCTTCCCAACCACGAATCCTCCCAGCTGCTTCTGTCCCCATTCTACCCCATGGCCATCAGAACCAAACACTGGAGTCAACGACAAGCGAAAATCTGGGCGTTCCAGGCTTACTTCTTCAGAGCTGCAAGTCTCCCGGGTCGAACATTTGGCCGGTGACTCAGGGAAGCCAGATCATTGTCTTAGCAATCCACAAGAGTCTCTTCCTTGAATCAGCCAAGGACAGAAAACGGGTATGTCAGTGAATACTCGCGCGCGCGCGCGCGCGCGGTGTGTGTGTGTGTGTGTGTGTGTTGTGTGTGTGTGTGTGTGTGTGTGTGTGTGTATGTGTGTGTGTGTTTGTGTGTATATGCGAGCGTGCGTGTGTGTGCGTGCGTGTGTGTGTGTGTGTGTGTGTGTGTGTGTGTGTGTGTGTGTGTGTGTGTGTGTGTGTGTGTGTGTGTGCGTGTGTTTTATAACTAGGTCTATATATTCAGAAATAAAAAAATAGACATAACTTACTGTTGATTACTATTTCTTTATGTCTTCCCCTTTTTTTAACTTCAATACAGATGCCGCCAGATAGACATGATCCGAGTAGAATGTGCGTCTGCGTGCGTGCATGGAAAGTGCGTGCATGCATGAACGCAAGATGTGTTGTTGGTCGATTATAAAAGAACTGCTAATGACTTAGGGAGAAAATTGGTGAATTTAAAGGAGGCGAATGGCGATCACCGATACGTGCACAGCCAAAACGGGAACAGACAAGTCGAGTAAAGGGGAATCGTGAACACGCCAATGGCAATGACAGCAGATCTCAGATGTCCCCACCTCTGAACGGTATATTGGGCCCTGGGTAGAGGCGGTGTCTTTGATGTCCGGCATGCTGCACTCTACCTAGCTGAGAGCACGGACATCACAGGTCCTCATCCATCCGCTCCATCTCTCACCTGCTGGTTCCTGGCGCCACACCCCAATAAACCGCTTCAGCCACGGCTCTAAATCACCTGAGGGTGATGTGCATCACTGGGAAAACTACTTCTGCGATGAAGTCACCGACTGGGTGGAATGAATATTTCATTTAACATGTTTCCACTCTGTTTCAATGTTATACAGTGAAAAAATAAAAGAAAATAAACGAGCGAACAAAAACATCAAAAGTATCAAATACCACCATAAACAAATAACTCTGTTAACAATTAACGATGTCTCCTTGTTTGCTCCGTGTGCTCTGTGTTGTCATGTCTGCTATGCGGCTTGGTGTCGTATGCAGTATTCGTTCGGAGTAATGGGCCTGTAATGATTTTCTCATGGGAGCAAGAGTTACCCTACTTGTTTGCTATTTGCTGTTTATTGTTCCCTGCTCACATAATATTTCCGTTCACTGTTAACAAGTTAATCCATGAAAAGTTAAAACTACAACATAAGAACTCACATTGGGAACAAAAGGGAATTATAGACTACATCTTGTTCAGTAACATACCTAGCAAAATCCTTGACAATAAAGTTTATCGGCCAATATATCTCAAAGACATTAACTATCGTGACTATGAATTGTTGACAATATGTTTAGCTCTGAACATTTCAGGAGAATATGTAGTACAGATAAATTTCCCCATGAATAACACTTTAAACACTAAGAATATGAAGAACACTTTAAACACTAAGAATATTGTTTTCCATGCATTCAGTTATTCTTTGAATTGAACATAAATGTTTTACATCTGAGAAAAGCATGAATTGAAATTCCCTGGCTAGGACTGATTTTTCGAAATCTGGATATTTTCCTTTCAGTGAAATGACACATTTAATTTAATGTCACCAGTTTTCATAATACTATTCAATAGTCGGAATTCCGGCACTTATAACGGCACTTTTGTCGATGTTTTGTTCGTGAATATTCCACAATGAGCGGGAACCAAACAGTATTCAACACAAGATGCCTTCCTGTATGACAATGGACAAGATGTTTTATCTTTCAAATAAAAAGATCGGTTCTAGTCATTGCACGCATTTCTGATTTAGAGTTAGTACAAAACAGAATGTTAAAGATGGCCATCAGACATTGTTTATAACACAATGCGATAACTACTATGATCAACACACTGTCTGTAATTACTGAATGACTACGTCAACGATCATAATTTTTTTCTTCAAACTAGGAATGAAAAAAACCACTGCCGGTATTACCCTCTTTAGTTACAGAACTATCTGTGGCAACGTCAGATCAGTAGGATGTTGCTAAAATGTGTCATCCAATAATTGGCTTCGTTTAATTCTGAAGCAGGGTGAAGGTGCCTCGTTAATTCAATCTGATTCGATGTTCAGTTCTGCAACTGTGTAGTTTCTAATGACGAGATTTTACTGTAGTGTTTTGCACATGACAGTTTCCTGTTATCATCAAACAATAAGTTTCAAGCTTTTCTGTTACGTTGTCTAAACAGAGGTATGAACAGGCACGCACGGTGCCCATGAGCTGCCTTTTGGTGTTTATACAGTCAGTTTTTCTTTTCTTAAATATGTACCAGCAGCTGAGAAAAATATTCTAGGAACATGTCAGTTTGCTCCTAATTACAGACGACGAATGCAAGGTGAACCAGAGTAGCTGCAATCTGTGCCCAGTTGTTGTGACTAACGGTCTTGGAAAAGTTCAAACACTTTCCGGCCTTTGCCAAAAATATAACCATGTTTCTTCCAAAATGACTCGTCTGTAAAATAGATTTCCAGAAAATTGACAAAGGACTCGCATTCTAAAACTTTGACATTTCTTCTTGTGCAAAACACTAAAGCAAAACCTCGTCATTAGAAACTACACAGATGCAGAACTTAACATAGAATCAGATTAGAATTAACGAAGCATCTTCATCCTACTTCAGAATTAAACGAAGCCAATTTTGACACGAGACACGAGTCTGTCGCCTAACTTTGCAGCTAACTTTGCCATTTATACTGAACTGTGACAGGATCTGACGTCACTTTGCAACTAACTCTGCCATTTATACTGAACTGTGAGAGGATCTGACGTCTGGAGCCATTGCTAAAAAGAACCATGATCGTTATGCTGTTGAAACGTTTAAATCATTTCATATAACAGTAAGTAAGCTATTTTTGTTTGGTGATTTTTTTATTACATTGAAACCATGCGTTCATGTGCTTTTTTCACTACACAATCCATCTCCATCCTAGTTGCCATGTCATCAGCATATTGTGCAACATTTGATCAACGTGAAATCGAATCATTAAATGATGTATGAACAAACTGAACAATAAGAGAACAATTATTGACCTTGAGAAATCCCTACTTCTATATCATGGAAAGAAGCATGTGTATTTCCTACTCTGACGGCGATAAATCTGAATGAAAGAAAGGATCCAGCATGAGTGTAGGCATGCCCGGACAGTCTTATTTTTTCCAGTTTTAACATAAGTCTGTGTGTCACACTCTATCATATGCTGTCTTAACACCCCAAAACATGTGGCACGAATGTCTTTCCGTTTCGCAAAGACTGACTTTCAATATGGGTTTTTGCTTTTACCAAATTATCTATTCTTTACTGTCCTTTTCTGAACCCTGCTCGGTTCGGCGAAATGATACTATTTGTTTTCACAGTAGTGTGTCATTGTACCTGCATAATGCTTTTTTCCAATTAGTTTGTATACTCGTGGAGTCAGTGTATTAGGTCTATGTTGGGAACGTTTTACGAAGTTTACCCTTTTAGTAACAGTATTCAAATGGATGTCTGTATTCTATCAGGACAGAATCTGATGTCTAATATTTTGTGCCTATGTATGGAGATTATGAATCTAATTTTCTTATAAGAATTTCACAGTGTTCATAAAAGTCTATTGATTCCCACAGAATTTTTTTTGTTACAGGTACCTCGACAGCATCTTCAAGCTCTCTTCATATCATTGGTGCATTGATAAGGCTATCATAATCAGAGTTTGGATCTTGACATACTTCTGCTTGCTCTTTTTCTATTTTGTTTGCTTGTTCATATTAATAAGCAACAGTAGTTCTGTTTCTTGGCAAACATATAAACAATTTCTTCATCCTTTCCCAGTTCGGTAGGGCAATCAGTTGTTACTTACTTTGATTGGATAAGAAGGCAGACATATTCCATTTTACACAATCTCTAGCTTCTTTTCCCAGACTTTTATTCTAGTCTTTTTAAAGTCTGCTTTTACTTTTACTATAAATATTCCGATATTTCCTTTTTGCCTTTGGTACAGCTGGGCTGGACCTTTTTTCCCCTTTCTTTTTCTTTTTTGTGTTTTGCATTTCCTTGTTTCGTTTTGTTTTGTTTTGCTCTTTGCATCCCAGTACAGACTGCTATGGATCTGACTCTGAAATCTATGCAAAATGGCAAAAGTACGGTTGATTTTTTTGTCCAATACATCTTTAGAAAAGAAAGTATACCAATGACCTCGTGAAGTGATTAGAAAAAGAAAAAGCTCGCTCCCTGATGTGTTATCTTCAGTTTCCCACGTAAAATCCATTGCTAACTCTGGGACGACAGAGTCAGATCGATCGCTGATGCCCAGTGAAGTGAAATGTCCGGTGCTCTAGGTAGCCATTATTCAACAAAACGGGTGAAGATTCAACAATGTTTCATATACTGTTTGTACCATTCCAGTCGTTCTCCATAAAAGGCCAGTGGACGTCAAAGTCGCATGCGATAAACCACTGTTCTTTTTCAGTCGTAAGGAATCCTAGCTAGCAACATTTTTCTTTTTCAGTTGTAAGAAATCCTAGCTAGCTGATGTTGTCATCTCAACCACTTACGCTATACTCATAATCTGTTCACTTTTGAACTTCATGGGCTTTTTTTTTTTTCAAGCGCTAGAAAATGAACGACTGGTGGTATGAACGAGGAAGGAAAAGGCAAAGCGAAAAAGGGCTCGGGTGAACTAGGATGGCTCCGTGTTCGTGACCATTTCAAGCTGTCTGTCTGGAATTTTGGGGACATAACTACGACTAGACAGCTACAGGTTCTCCCAGGTTAACCACCCTCCATGACACACTGCATGAAGAAATAAATGTTGACTTCAGCGTCCAAATAGGATAGTGAGATTCTTGCATAAAGATGAAGGAATCATACGTAAGAGAAAGGTAGAAAGTGAGAGATAAGGATATTTTCGCTCTGACAAGGTTTTTTTTTTTTTTTTTTTTTTTTTTTTTTTTTTTTTTTGTTAAGATACAAATTACCCTGCTTAATTTGCGAAACGCAGAACAAGAAATGCTCTGATGTAGAACACTCTCTCTCTCTCTTTCATACCATCCGCGAAATACTATCGCTGTTAACACTCGCACGGCAAGAAACATGCTTTGTTTCATTTATAAATCGATTATTGTAGCCTGTTAAACGTACGATCATAACAATGGACCTCAGATTGTCATTAAGTTCTCCAACAACAAATTATTAAAATGCCATCTACTACAATCGCCACAGGCAATTTGACGATTAACTTAGTTCTGTTTAATCGTATATAAATTAGGCCTGGAAATGTACCCTCCATAAACCACTGGATCTTTGCCACTTTTTCAATTTACTATAATTTGTGAGGAAAAAAAAATTGGCCGTTCAGAATTTCCCCTTTGGAAGTCTCCGTCTATAACGTGCTTCAATCTTTGTACATCTCTATCTCTCTCTCCTTTCCCGTTATTATAACACCTAAATCTATCACCCTAACAACTGTTATTTAATCTATAACAGTTTAAAAAAGGATAAAGGCAAATAAAAGGAATGAGAAAAAAATAAAGAATAGATTCAGAGTTAAACAACAACAATTGTTGACATACAGTAACAACAACAAAACAACATCAACGTTATGAATACATTTTCATGTGAAGATGAAAACACTTGTGTAGGGTTGTTATTTGAGTGCCACAGGGGTAGATCATATCCCTCCACCACCCACCATCCCCATCCCCGTAATAGTAGTTCATATGTTACATGACACGCGTCACAATTACTGATAGGCGATGGATTAATCGATATCTTGTCCGCTAATGCCAGTAACTAATTCACAAGGTATTTGAAAAAAAAAGTATCTGATGTATAAATAACTCACGTTTGCTTGTAAATAGTCCACACGTTATTGCCGTTAAGTTTCCAAAAACTGAAAACCTTGTGCTTGTAAAGTTAGGATTTTCCTCAGTATAAAGTGTTGTGAAAATATTCATATTAAATTTCGATTACAGAAGTCAAGGATAAAGTCCAAGGGGACACAGTTTTCAAAAAAATTGAATCATAATGTACATGACAATATCAAGCAAACTCCTATCAGTTCAATAGACCAGGAATGTTCCCTGCTGACTCGTATCAACGACGGATAAAACAGTAATTCACGGGACATGTGTCTGCGGGAAACACTGACATATGAAACGTCGACGATGACTATGCACACATAGAATTAACTGGCATTGCAGACTTTCTTTCCAAAAGCCTCTCGTCTCCTGCCAGTTCTAGGTCCCATAATGGTTACCTCGTTCCCATTTCTCGGTTCTTAATCACAAACGGTGATTGAAATGATGTCCCAAATGGGCTTCCTCGGTGGCTTAACTTCTCGCGAAGGATCTTGAAGGACTTGAGCACACAGAACCGGATGCCGAAGTTCCAAACAAGGATCGAAGGACACACTGGTAATATACCCCCACTGTCTGTGTTCAGGTTTCGTGTTCCTCGTCACAAAATGAAGGCTTCATCTTCAAAACTGATCTTCGTCTTCGTCCTGTGGATGTGTCTGGGTGGGGGAGAAGGCGTGGCCGAGGCACTGGTTAGAGGGGTCACATTACCAGACGGCGTCAGCCGGTTCATATCCAAGGCAAAGTCCACGGGAAGGTCAAGGTAATCCGCCGAGTCTGTCGTCTCATTCCCGTCATCTTGACGCGCCAGATCGTCGCCGATGTTCTTCATCACCAGAGTCTGGCCCGGATTGTCCACCGTGGGAACTTCAGGATCTTGTTCCGCGCCTTTTCTCACACCTTCGCCATCTTTCATGGAGTTCCTCTTCGAACCCAGCTTGAAGCTCGCTTTGGAGCCCAGCCTGAACAGTCCTTTGGTGCTCTCCTCCCCGGCATTCTTCAGGGCGTTGCGCACCTTGGTAGCAGCAGCCAGAGAGCTGATGCGACCCAGCAGCTTATCTCGGCGATCGGCTTTGCGGAGGAGGGCCATCTCCTTCAGGTAAGCCCTCAGCTGACAGTCCTGCTTGTTCTTGCGGATGTGCGAGGCGATCATCATGACGATGGACAGCCCGTAGATCAAGATGACGGCGATGACGTAATAGAGGGCTCCGATGTCGTCCTTGTCGCCCAGGCGGGGGTCCTCGATGGTTCCGATCCAGGTGTCGTTCTCCTGCTGCTGCAGCCTCACCTGCAGGCGCCCGTGCACGTCCAGAGCCGTCCTGAAACAGACCGTCCAATCTGATTGGGAAAGCATGGGATCAAGAGGGATGGAGTGGCCCTGGAGTGCGGTGATGTCTTGTGTTGTGTCAAGCTGTGTTGTTTGCTTGCGTCTTGTCGTGTCGGGTGGTGTCGTAGTTGTCTTGTGTCAAGGCGTTATCCAGGTCCTTCTGCGCTGGAGTGGATTGTTGTGGGATGTGGCGTAGTGTGGTATGATGTCACGTGGTGCAGTGGTGTGACGTGGTTGGGAAAGTGTAACGTAACAGGGTGTAGAGTTATGCGAAGTAATGTGGTGTAATAGAATGTGGTGTGGTGTAAAAGGAAGTGCTGTGATACGGCAGGACCTAGTGTGGTGACGTGGAAGGGTGTGGTGACGTGGCAGGGTGTGGTGACACGGCAGGGTGTGGCGACATGGCAGGGTGTGGTGACGTGGCAGGGTGTGGTGAGCCGGCAGGATATGGGATGACATGGCAGGGTGTGGTGACGTGGCAGGGTGTGGTGACGTGGCAGGGTGTGGTATGACACGGCAGGGTGGGGTGACGTGGAAGGGTGTGGTGACGTGGCAGGGTGTGGTGACTACGGCAGGGTGTGGTGACACGGCAGGGTATGGTGACATGGCAGGGTGTGGTGAGCCGGCAGGATATGGGATGACATGGCAGGGTGGGAGTGGCAGGTGTGTGACGTGGCAGGGTGTGGTATGACATGGCAGGGAGTGGTGACATGGCAGGGTGTGGTGACGTAGCAGGGTGTGGTGACATGGCAGGGTGTGGTGACGTGGCAGGGTGTGGTGACGTGGCAGGGTGTGGTGACATGGCAGGATATGGGTGACATGGCAGGGTGTGTGGTGGACGGTGGGTGACATGGCAGGTGTGTGAGTGAGGTTGGTGACTGGCAGGGTGTGGTGACGTGGCAGGTGTGGTGACGTGGCAGGTGTGTGACAGGAGTTGGTGTGACGTGGCAGGGTGTGGTGACATGGCAGGGTGGTGACGTGGTGGGTGACGTGCAGGAGGTGTGACATGGCAGGGTGTGGTGACGTGGCAGGGTGTGGTGACATGCAGGGTGTGTGACGCAGGTTGGTGTGACATGGCAGGGTGTGGGCGTGGACGGTGGAGGTATTGGCAGGGTGTGTGTGACATGGCAGGGTGGGGTGAGGCTGGTTGGTGTGACAGTGGCAGGGTGTGGTGACATGGCAGGGTGTGGTGATGGCAGGGTGGTGACATGGCAGGTGTGGTGACGTGCAGGGTGTGTGACATGGCAGGGTGTGGTGACGTGGCAGGGTGTGGTGACGTGGCAGGATATGGTGTGAATGGCAGGGGTGGTGACTGGCAGGGGTGGTGACTGCAGGTGTGGTGACGTGGCGGGTTGTGACATGGCAGGGTGGTGACGTGGCAGGGTGTGGTGACATGGCAGGGTTGGTGGACATGGCAGGGTGTGGTGACATGAGGGTTGGTGTGACTGCAGGGTGTGGTGACTGGCAGGTGTGGTGACTGGCAGGGTTGTGGTGACGTGCAGGTATGGTGTGGACATGGAGGTGGTGGTGACATGGCAGGGGTGTGAGAGTGGCAGGGTGTGGTGACTGGAGGTGTGTGACATGGCAGGTGTGGTGACATGGCAGGGTGTGGTGACGTGGCAGGGTGTGGTGACATGGTAGGGTGTGGTGAGTGCAGGCAGGTGGTGACGTGCAGGGTGTTGTGATACATGCAGGGTGTGGTGAGTGGCCAGAGGTTGGTGTGACATGTGGCAGGTGTGATGGTGGACGTGGCAGGGTGTGGGGATGTGCATGGTGTGTGTGACATGGCAGGGTGTGGTGACGTGGCAGGGTTTGGTGACGTGGCAGGGTGTGGTGACGTGGCAGGGTGTGGTGACATGGCAGGGTGTAGTGACATGGCAGGGTGTAGTGACGTGGCAGGGTGTGGTGACGTGGCAGGGTGTGGTGACGTGGCAGGATATGGTGTGACATGGCGGGGTGTGGTGACGTGGCAGGGTGTGGTGACGTGGCAGGGTGTGGGTGGTGTGGTAACGTGGCAGGGTGTGGTGACGTGGCAGGGTGTTGTGACATGGCAGTGTGTGGTGACGTGGCAGGGTGTGGTGACGTGGCAGGGTGTTGTGACGTGGCAAGATATGGTGTGACGTGGCAGGGTGTAGTGATGTGGCAGGGTGTGGTGAGCCGGCAGGATATGGTATGACATGGCAGGGTGTGGTGACGTGGCAGGATATGGTGTGACGTAGCAGGGTGTGGTGACGCGTTAGTGTGGTGACGTGGCAGGATATAGTGTGACGTAGCTAGTTGTGGTGACGTGGCAGGATATGGTGTGACGTAGTAGGGTGTGGTGACGTGGCAGTATGTGGTGACGCGTCAGTGTGGTGACGTGGCAGGATATGGTGTGACGTGGCAGCATATGGTGTGACATGACAAGATATGGTGTGACGTGGCAGGATATGGTGTGACGTGGCCGTGTCTGGTGACGTTGCAGGATATGGTGTGACGTGGCAGCATATGGTGTGACGTGACCGTGTTCGGCGACGTGGCAGGATATGGTGTGACGTGGCAGCATATGGTGTGACGTGGCAGGGTGTGGCTGCGTGGCAGGATATGGTGTGACGTGGCAGGATATGGTGTGACGTGGCAGGATTTGGTGTGACGTGGCAGGGTGTGGTTGCATTGCAGGATATGGTGTGACGTGGCAGGATTTGGTGTGACGTGGCAGGATATGGTGTGAGGTGGCAGGGTGTGGTGACGTGGCAGGATATGGTGTGACGTGGCAGGATTTGGTGTGACATGGCAGGGTATGGTGTGATATGGTAGGGTGTGGTGACATGGCAGGGTGTGGTGACGTGGCAGGGTGTGGTGACGTGGGAGGATATGGTGTGACGTGGCAGGGTGTAGTGACGTGGCAGGATTTGGTGTGACGTGGCAGGATATGGTGTGACCAGCCGCCGTGGCGAAGTGGTTAGCGTCGCGGACTCCCGGCTGGGAGGTCGTGGGTTCGAATCCCATCAGAAGTCATGTGGGTTTTTCTGCCCCGACCGACTCCTACCCAGAGTTGAGTTGCTGCGGACTCAGTTGGGAAGACTGGGACCACACAGTCGAGTTTCATCCACTTAATGGATGCGTTTCTGAGAGTGTTGCTCAGATTTCCTGACCAACACTGCAGGTGCCTGTATCTCTCGGGCCTGGTTGACGCCGGGATATATTATGAAAGGAAGCGTAGAGTTACAGCCCTGTCATGTAGTCTCAGACCGAAATGGAAATCCGTAGCATCACCTTAATAATCCTCATTCTCATCGATCAGCATAAAAAAAAAATGTCTCAAATTCTGTGGCCCTTCATGCCCTGCTCTCATGGTGACCTCAATTTCGATGTCCTCTCCACGTCTGTGGCCTTGGTTTGTTCCGTCGGGGTCACCGATATCGGCGAGTCCATGGGGGCTGTCGTTGGACGAACGTGGTGGCGCCCTCCGGAGGGAGAGCTCACTCACGCCGGCTCCGCGACTAAGCAATTATTGTCGTCAGTAGGGGGCTTAGAAGGTGGTGTCCTGCGTATGTTAGATCAGAACAGGCGCCACTGAACAACGCCGAAGTGACTCGGCAGCAGTGCAGTGTCTCCTCCGGTGGGTTGCCTCTTGACGACTTGACATTGACTGCTCCCTGTGGATTGCCGGTGCCGGGGCTGCGGCGGGGCTGACCGGGTTGTGGCTGTGGACGGGGTGTCGGAATGAGCGGCGTGGGTGCACTGCCTCTGCGGTGGCGCAGAGGTTGGGACAGCAAAAAAAAAAAAAAAGGATATGGTGTGACGTGTCAGGGTGTGGTGACGTGGCAGAATAT
>CM065719.1:8172386-8179886 GCA_033310375.1 Conus canariensis
ACAGTAGAAAGAAACTGCTACAAAGGAAGCTAACAGAACAGCTATCAAACGATATGCTAAACCCAAACTTGCAAAAACTATGTCCAAGCGAAATGATAGGCAATGACGAACAACGAATCCATACCGCAAGATTTTTCCATGATTGCATGAATTTGAAAAGATGATAATGGCTGCCTTTATGAGCCCAGATGAATGATGGTCTATCAACTAATTACAATTTCTCTTAATATCATGCTGTGCCTCTAGATCTACAACGGTCTGAGTCCGAGTCTGTGTCCGACTCTGGCTGTCCTGAACATGTAAGATGGGCAATGGAACCTGCATGTTTCCCCTACCGTTGTCCTTGAACGATTACAGATGGCGGTTTAGGCATTTGTGTGCTATCCATGATAGCAATGGTGATGGCATTTGTGTGGGAAAACCCTCCGCATCTTTTGCCTTCTTCGGGGTTTGTCTGATCCTATTGAGTGCCTCGTCAGCTGAAATTTAAACCGCAAAGGAAATCATATCCCACAGGCGGTGCCTTGTTTGTATTAGGTCCATTCCACTCCGCGTGTCCCAAGTACTAAGCGTTTATCTGATCTTATCAAATCTAACGGAATTAAAATATGATCCGTTTATTTCAATTGAACCAATACCACAGCTACTGTCAAATGCTTAACGTCAAACTCTAAATTGGCATAAAGTCTATTGAAGCTTCTCCAGCACAAACGAAAAACTGAATGCTATCTAAGATACACGTAAGCGCATAGCAATCTGTCTAGTTTCTTTTTTCGCTTGCGCAGTGCCATTGGGCTTAATGCCGCTTACGAGGAGGCATGCACTCGCACTTGTGCTAGAGAACATGCACACTGACGCACACAAACCCATGACAGAAGCCATTCCATTTCCAGCATGTGATAGGCATGAAATGCACCAGCAGTGAACCACAGGAATGGATCATCAACCGGTGAATGAAGTGCTGAACTGCCATGAACTGAACTTCACGTCAACAATAAACCAAACCCACCTGATCTGATGCTCTTCAACTCGGTCATTCGGTTCTCGGGAAGAGGTGAGGGGAATAGAAAAGAAGAGGAGGAGGACAGAGAGAGAGGGGGGGGGGAGAGGAGAGAGAGAGGAGGGGGGAGGGAGGGAGGGAGAGAGAGCAGACAGAGACAGGTTGGCAGACAGACAGAGACCGAGAAAAAATAATGTCGCAATCTGTGTGTGCGTGTGTGTGTGTGTGTGTGTGTGTGTGTGTGTGTGTGTGTGCGCGCGCGCGCGCGGCGTGCGTGCGTGCGTGCGTGCGTGCGTGTGTGCGTGCGTACGTGTGTGCGTGCGTGCACGCGCGCGTACGTGCGTGCAGGTATCAGCCTGTCAGTCAGTCTGTCTCTCTCTCTCTCTCTCTCTCTCTCTCTCTCTCTCTCTCCCTCTCTCTCTCACACACACACAGCGAGAAATGTAGCACAAGATATGTAGCTGTTCTCTCTCTCTCTCTCTTCTCTCTCTCTCTCTCTCTTCTCTCCTCTCTCCTCTCACTCACTCACTCTGTATGTGTGTGTGTGTGTGTGTGTGTGTGTGTGTGTGTGTGTGTGTGTGTGTGCAGCACACACACACACACACACACACACACACACACACACACACACACATGTGCTTGCACACACACACACACACACACACACACACACAACACACACACACACACACATCAAAGCTCCCACTGTTCTAGGCACAGATCCACCCTGGCCCTGTACATCAACACGGACGGCACAGCTCCGCGGGACACAAGCTCTCTGTAAAGTTCAGATGATCATTCTTCTCCCTGCAGACAGTCATTATCCTGGTCCCAGAACTTCCCTTCTTGTGCTCTCCAGCAGGTCACGTGTGAGCTGGTTCGTTGCTTTGTTTTAAAGCTTTTTATTCTCTTCCCAACATTCCTGTCTTCCTCTGTTTCTCATTCTCTTTTATTGAGTCAGTAATCCTCGGCTGGGCCTCTCTCTCTCTCTCTCTCTCTCTCTCTCTCTCTCTCTCTCTCTCTCTCTCTCTCGTGCGTGCGCGTGTGCGTACGTGTGTGCGTACGTGCATGCGTGCGTGCGTGTGTGTGTGTGTGTGTGTGTGTGTGTGGTGTGTGCATTTTTATCTCTCTCTGAAATTACTATACTGTTACAGTAATCAAAGTGTTTAGTAGATTGCACTTCTGTTTTTGCTCAACAAATGAAAAATATCTTTTTAAAGTAATCATTGAAACGGTCGATTAGTCACTGTGCTTTTCTGCTTGTATTTTGAAGCAAAATACTGGTTCCTATATGGTTTTGCAATCAAAACGTTTGGTATTGTTCGTGACAATGCCGCTAACATCAATGCCTAAGGGGGCAATAGCCTATTTGATAACAGACCTTCATTTACTCGTTCTCTATCTAAAATATACCCACTCCAAAAGCAAATAGAACACAGCTTCAGTACAGATACAGAAACCAGTAAACTGTGTATAGTGTGTTCCTAAGCTGTGGAAAACTTGGTTAACTTTCTTTGTCGCCGCTCAGAACACGATTAAAAAATGAAGTAGCTCAGGCTGTTTTTGTTATGTAGCCTAGACTGTTTTCTTCTCTTTTGCCACATGGCATGATCACAGGGATAAAATTTCATCTGAAATATGAAGGTAAATTTACTGCAGAGGCGAACAAAGGACGTAACAGATACCTTCGTGATAACGTCAGCTGCCCGACAGTTGCTTTTATGTCGTTGCCAGGTGGACATTCAGAATAGCTAGATGACAGCGTATGCCTTAACCCCCTATCTGTCATGTATGTATACATGTTTGCAAATATGCGAGTAAATATATACATATATATATATATATATATATATATATATATATATATATATATATATATATACATACATATATATACACTGAAAATTTTATGTAGTAGTTGGGGAAAAACAAATGCAGGCTAACAATTCTTCCGTCATTATATTAATGACTTGGGAAAGATTTTCTTTGAGAGAGAGGAGAGAGAGAGAGAGAGAGAGAGAGAGAGAGAGAGAGAGAGAGAGAGAGAGAGAGACAGATACATTACGCTTTTACGTAACTACGTATATATATATATATATATATATATATATATATATGTATATACATAGTTACGAAGCGTCGGGAATAAGAAAGAAGTGCAGCAAACAATCCCTCCACATCATCACAATGACTTTCCAAAGATTATAAAACATTTTGCAATGAAAAGGTGTATAGGATGGTGTTTGTGTGTGAGAAAGATCGACAAAACCTGTAAATTAGGCTTTTCTTATTTCAAAGCCACTCATATAAAGCAAAAGGACCTAAAACTAAGTCCAAGGACGGTACCACAGCCTTAAGTTCTTCAAGGGTTGTTCAGGTTAATGTTACGAGTTGAGGGGTTAACAGGTGACACTCAGATACTATGCTGAACACAGAGAAGCCACACAGTCAACCCTGAGGGCAGACTTCATCTGCGGTATTTTACTCATGCTGATAGGAAGGGGATGGTGCCTTCTTCTGAAAGCGGCTTGGCATCAGACAGAATTAAGCGGTACAGACACCCGTGAAATCACTGGCTCCAACGCCCTCGGAAACTGATGTCGACGCGCTTACGGCCTTGTGTGACCTACTGTCTAAACGGAGAGACTGTGTTTTAATTGGTACAGAGAGTGAGGTCATAACACCGTGCCATACCTTTCAACATTTACACACACACACACACACACACACACACACACACACACACACACACACACACACACACATTCAGAGAGTGAGAGAGCGAGAGAGACAGACAGACAGACCGAGACAGACGGACAGATATGTTACAGATTTACGATCCTAATAAGACAATGATAGAAGAGCGGAGCAAAAATCTTTTATAAAACATAAAATAGTAAGCCATAAGTATGAACATACAACGATTACGTGCATCCATGTTAACACTTTGCGCGCGTACGCGCACACACACACACACACACACACACACACACACACACTGATAACTTTTCACTAAAAATAAAAATCGCACAGAGTGGACCAGAACTCAACAACAGAACAGATGCTCTAGCAGTGCAGCGCAGGCTTAATACAATATTCATGTGCAGTTTGTGAGAGAAAACAACTCACAAAATATCAATCAGAAAGCGCTACTGTTTATGCTGTTCAGTGCGACGGGGGAGGTGGGGGGGGGGGGGGGGAGCCATACATGATAACATAAAAACAAAATGTCCTTTCTGACCCCTCATCTTAAGAAAGGTGTTTTGACTGCTTTTCATGTGAACCACTGAATAACAAACGTCTATGTACTGTAAGAAGTAACATGATTGTTACAAAAAAATAATACATTAATGTAAAAGCATTTTTCTAGATATTCTGTTTCACAAAACAGAAGTTGTGATATACATGCGCTAGCATACACGCATGTGTGCGTTCGCTATCACAGAGAGAGAGAGAGAGAGAGAGAGAGAGAGAGAGAGAGAGAGAGAGGTATGCGTACACATGCACATGCACTTCGCTCCTCCCCTTCCCTCCACATGCACACATACTTCAAGGATTGTTCCTCGTGTTCAGTATTTCTTTTTTTTTTCTCCCATTTCTTTATTGTCTGTCTTTACTTTATCTAAGATTCATTTCAATTTATTATCTTTGTTCATAGTTCATGGCCTAGACAGCAGGTCAGACACAATAATAAAAAACCTGGAATGATTATGTTAAAACCCCAGACAATGTTAACATGACTGCGCATGCACGTAATGCTGCATGCGCACAAACTCTCAGACTTGTCTTCTTATACGGAACCAATCAAGCTATGTTTGGATTTACAGGTTAAGCAATCCAGGGAGTTGGATTGTCGTGTTGTGTCCGCCTCTGGCCGCGCAATCACTGATCTGTCCGATCTTCATAAAGTTAAGATTCCAAACGGGATTTCCGTTGCAAGCCCAACTACAGCGTCTCTCAAAATGTATGCATTTCTAACCTTCCACATCATGTTTTATTGTCAGAAACAGTAGCAGCGGAAGCGTTTAAGTCGGACTTATATACGCAGTACGAGTTCCTGTATTCAACGGATATGTTCTCTGATTATCGTTGACTTGTCTATTTATTTGTCTCGCGCCTTCCGTTGTTACACAGATGTGGAGTAGCACAAGTGAGGCCATCATTCTCCAAATCATTTCAGTCTCTATTGGAAAAATGCAAACTTGTCATAATCAAGCTACAATGCAGAGTGGATACAAGCTGTCAACACGCATTAAGATCTCTCTTGGAGCAGTTGAGGAGATGTGGACTTCTTTGTGTTCACCCGCGATAACGTTGCAGTGCAGAGCGAAAGGCGCCATGATCGATAGCTGGGGACTTGTTAATGCAACATCTGTCGTCCAGTGCCAAGCAGTCCGACTTGTTGCCTTCACTTTTGGGTCAGTGGGCCAAACGTGTGATAACACTGCAGCAAGCAAACGGCTTGTGACGCGGAAAACATTAGCATTAACAGCTTTCAGAGCTAAGAAACGACAGAATTTGTATCTTCATCAGCTCAATATGCTAAACGTTCATGCGATGTTGTATATTTGTTTTAATCGTTCGTCTGTTTTAGTTCTTTTATCAGCCAGATACAATTTCTCCCTATATTCATTTTTCTTACTTTCTTTACTATGTATTTACAGAACGCAAAGGGCACAATAGAATTTCTCCCTTAAAGACATAGCATGTACACTGTGCATCCCTTCTTTACAACAATGGATGGACAACTAGAAGCCAGACCATGCAGGTACCAATCAAACGAATACAAACAAAGCACAGATACCAATACAGTGAATTCAAAGAAACAAACCACATACACCAACCAAATCAATACAAACATACAAAACACAGGGATACCAGTCAAATGAAGAGAAAAACACTGATGCCAATGGAATGAATACAAACAAACAAAACAAACAGACATTAATCTAATGAATGCGAACAACTAAAACATACAGATACCGATCAACTGAATACAAATAAACAAAACTCACAGATACCAATCTGATGAATATACACGACCAAAACATAAAGATACTGCTCATATACATACAAACGACCCGAACACACAGATACCACTCTAACAAATACAAACGACCCGAACACAGATACCAATCTAATGAATACAAACGACCAAAACACAGATACCAGTCAGCTGAGTACAAACATCACCCTACATTCACCATGCAGTGACCGGAAACGAACCCAGTTCCCATGAATCCTTACGCGGCACACGCACCGACCCCTCGACAGGCCCCTTCCGCTAACGAGTCAACAAGTATAGTCCCAGCTCGTCGAGCGCAAAGCAAATTGGACGAGAGCGGTAAACAGCCAGCAGCAGATCGTTAATTAGCGCAGCGTTCATTCCACGGCTAGCGCTGTCAGCCCGGTGAGACAGGTAGCTCAGTACAGCCGAGAGTTGGCCGAGAGGTGGGCAAAATGTCAGGCGTGTCAGTGCTTACTAAGCAACGGAACCCGACTCGGGTATCGTGCCGGCGCCATGGCGATGTAGCGGAAATCCGGTGGCCGGCAGACTTCTGACGCCTACCGCTCATGATAAAACCACATCCGGTCTGTCTGCCCATGAAGGTGTGATATTGCAAGTCGCAGTGACAGATAACTCGACAGGAGAACTGTTGATGTTCCATCATCATATGGAACATGTATCCTGTCATGTTTGAAGTCACCCTGTGCACTGACATAACTTTGATCCTGACCCAAAAGCCGTTATGTGACAGGTCTAAAATGACCTTTCAATCCGTACAGAGATCCTCCCTCTCATTCTTTTACTTTATTGATTTTACTTACATATTCATTTAGTTATTTACTTATCTACTTTCTTATCTATTTGCCTCTGGTGGAACCCTATTTCATGTTCTGAATAGTAAATGTGTCAAGTCTGATTAATGATTGATTAAACCCTACTGTTTTAATTTTGAATATCAAGAAAATTTATTTGGTTATAAAGGAGGAAAAGACATGTGAATTAAGATGTATTTTGCAAAAAAAAAAAAAAAAAAAAAAAAAAACCAAGTTACTTTTGATTCCACAGATATTTATCGGAACTACGAGAAGGCAGATATTGTGAGTGTTCATTAATTATATTTCAGTACTTGTGCTTATATTGAAACCAAATTCTTATTCTATGAATGATAATGTTCGTCTAATCTGGGCACCAATAAAAAAAAATGATTGAATATGCATAAACACACATAATATTGACTACATGAAAAGTGTGTGCGTGCGTGCGTGCGTGCGTCCGTGCGTGCATGCCTGCGTGCGTGCGTGTGTGCGTGCGTACATGCGTGTGTGTGTGTATGCCCCTCTCTTTGTATCTCTCTCTCTCTCTCTCTGTATCCCTCTCTTTGTGTGTGTGTGTGTGTGTGTGTGTGTGTGTGTGTGTGTGTGTGTGTGTGTGCGTGCATGCGTGCATGCGTGTGGCGTGCGTGAGTGCATGCGTGCGTGCGTGCGTATGTGTA
>CM065719.1:8189886-8212386 GCA_033310375.1 Conus canariensis
ATTCTTTCAGTGTTTGTTGGAAAAATACAAACTTCTCCTACTAATGCTGGGATGCAGAGTGGATACAAGCTGTCAACAAGCATTAAGATCTCTCTTGGAGCAGTTGAGGAGATGTGGACTTCTTTGTTACACCCACTGATAACGTTGCAGTGCTGAGTGAAAGGCGCCATGATCGATAGTTGGGGACTTGTTAATGCAACATCTGTCGTCCAGTGCCAAGCAGTCCGACTTGTTGCCTTCACTTTTGGGTCAGTGGGCCAAACGTGTGATAACACTGCAGCAAGCAAACGGCTTGTGACGCGGAAAACATTAGCATTAACAGCTTTCAGAGCTAAGAAACGACGGAAGTTTAGAGTTTAATTACTTGACTTTTTTTTGTTGCTTAAAGTTAATGTGATGTTGGATCGTTTCTGTATTACGACAAAAAAGCAGAAGAGCACACAAAACAAAGTGTGAAGTAACGCAGTTTTAATGCACAACACAAAACAGGACAAGAAATTTTCGGCAATATGCCTTCCTCAGCGACAAAAAAATAAACAGTACAGACAACAACATGCGCAATACTCCCCTTGTGAAGCCAAAGTGGTGAACCATTTTTTTTCACCACTTTGGCTTCACAAGGGGAGTATTGCGCATGTTGTTGTCTGTACTGTTTATTTTTTTGTCGCTGAGGAAGGTATATTGCCGAACATTTCTTGTCCTGTTTTGTGTCGTGCATTAAAACTGCGTTACTTCACACTTTGTTTTGTGTGCTCTTCTGCTTTTTTGTCATGTTCTGGTAACGCTGCAGTTTGTTTCATTTCCCGTTTCTGTATTAGTTTTTTCTTACTTTCTTTACTATGTATTTACCGAATACAAAAGGAACAACAGAATTCCCCTCATGAAGACATTATATATACACTGTGCACGCATTGTTTACAACAATGGATGGACAGCTAGAAACCAGAACACGCAGGTACCAGTCAAATGAATATAAACAAAGGACAGATACTAATCAAATACATCTAAAGAAACAAACCATGCAAACTCCAATCAAGTTATTACAAACAAAACACAGGGATACCAATCAAATGAAAAAACACTGATACCAATCAAATGAATAGAAACAAGCAAAGCACACAAACACCAATTACATGAATACAACCGAACGAAAGGAACAGATACCAATCTAATGAACAGAAAACGACCAAACCATACAAATACCTGTCACCTGAATATAAACAAGGTAAAGTAACAGATACCACTCTGACAAATACAAACGACCCAAACACGCAGATACCAATCTAACAAATACAAACGACCCAAACTCACTGATACCAATCTGATGAATATGCACGACCAAAACATAAAGATACTGCTTAAATACATACAAATGACCCAAACACGCAGATACCAATCTAATGAATACAAACGACCAAAACACAGATACCAGTCAGCTGAGTACAAACATCACCCTACATTCACCATGCAGTGACCGGAAACGAACCCAGTTCCCATGAATCCTTACGCGGCACACGCACCGACCCCTCGACAGGCCCCTTCCGCTAACGAGTCAACAAGTATAGTCCCAGCTCGTCGAGCGCAAAGCAAATTGGACGAGAGCGGTAAACAGCCAGCAGCAGATCGTTAATTAGCGCAGCGTTCATTCCACGGCTAGCGCTGTCAGCCCGGTGAGACAGGTAGCTCAGTACAGCCGAGAGGTGGGGAAAATGTCAGGCGTGTCAGTGCTTACTAAGCAACGGAACCTGACTCGGGTATCGTGCCGGCGCCATGACGATGAAGCGGAAATCCGGTGGCCGGCAGAGCTCGTGACGCCTCCCGCTCGTGATAAAACCACTTGCGGTCCGTCCACCAGTGAGGGTGTGAAGTTGCAAGTCGCGGCAACGGACAACGCAGGAGGAGAACTATTGGTGTTCCATCATTATGTGGAACTTGTATCCAGTCATGTTTGAAGGCACCCTTTTGTACTGACATAATTTTGGATCCCAACCCAAATGCCGTTTTGTGACAGACCTAAAATTTGCGTTCAATCGGTTACAGATTTTTTGCCCCCTCCACTTTCCACTCTTTCGTTTTATTGCATTTAGAGTTTTTTTCTCTTCTTTAACTTCTTAAAGCTGGTAAAACACTATTTCATGTTCTGAACAGTAAATGCTTCATGTCTGATTAATGATTGATGAACCCTAATGTTTAAGTTTTGAATATCAACAAAACAACTTATCTGATTAACATTACAAAGGACAAAGACATGTGAATAAAGATTCATATTAAGAAAGACAATTCACTTTTGATTCCATGCATATTTACCACAATATTAGAGAAGACAGACAGTATGCATATTCGTTACATTTCAGTATTTACAGTTATATCCAAAACATATTCTTGTTTTATATAAGACAACGTCCATCTACTGTGGACACACATGAATACAAATGATTGCGCATGCATACATAGACAGAGTGCTGACGATTGAAAAGTGTGTGTGTGTGTGTGTGTGTGTGTGTGTGTGTGTGCGTGCGTGCGTGCGTGCGTGCGTGCGTGCGTGCGTGCGTGCATGCGTGCGTGCTTGCGTGCGTGCGTGAACGTGTGAATGTGTGTTTCTCATTCTCTCCCTGTCTGTCTGTCTGTCTTTCTGTCTGTCTGTGTCTGTCTGTCTGTATCTCTCTCACTCTCTGTGCAAGCATGTGTGTGTGTGTGTGTGTGTGTGTGTGTGTGTGTGTGTGTGTGTGTGTGTGTATGTGCCTCTGTGTGTGTGTATCTTTGTGTGTGTGTGGGGGGGGGGGTGCGTGTGCACACACGTGCATATGTGTGTGTGTGTGTGTTCCAGCTCAAATGTATTCTATCTTGCGCACAGAACCCTAGTATCCATAATTCGTGCAATGACATTTTCATGAAGTATTTATCAGTGAAGAGGCACCAACATAATATGTATCACTCATCTCAGTGTCCTAATACAAGTTGAACCTTGTCGGAAAAGTGAATAAATTACATTCAACTTCCAACCCAGTACATATCGATTATCTGAAGCCTAAGCTGCTTTGTGTTTGTTAGTTTGCTGGGGTTTCTCGTAAACCTAAAATGAAATGCACAGAATAATACCAGTTTCTATGCCAGGAAGCGTTACATTCTGGGAGTGCGCCACAGGGCACCCTGCTTTTACCAGCAGGATAATCACATCATACAGCGAATCATTCCTTCCCTTGTCTCGGAGTCCACATCAGTAACGACCTTTCACCGTCTGCCAACATCAGCAAAGCAGCTCACAGTTCTAGAGGGCTATAATCAAATCGATAATTGTACAATGTAAAAAGTCAGCATGCATGAATAATTCAATCCTGGTCTGCAGACATCGGCTTATATGGGAGCCAGCTGGAAACAAAATCTTAATACGCATTTTGTTTTCGAGCAATCTTCTCTTCAATTTTATATTTGTATTCTAATTTACTGAGAATACGTGCAGTCTGGGAGATTTTTGTTTTGTCCTACACTGATATAATTAGAGTTTATCAAACAATACAATGAAGTACAAAGCATGATCCATAAACATATTTTTGTCAAATCCAGTAAAGACAATGAATTAGTTATCTTTAAATTAAATGAAACCATATTTTATGTTCATTAAATCCACCAGTGTTTCCCCAAATCGTTTCGTTGAATGTCCGTACAATGCTAAAACGTATGTGTAATGCTATCCTTAAATGAGTTACAGAAACTACAATACGTGCATCACTTTTCACCAGTTTTCTTCAGTACAACATCAGCCCCAAGGCATCTTTACGTCAGAAGTCTTGCTTGAACATCAAAAAAAGTGTTTCGAGTCATTTTCAACATTCAGTTTTGTATCCCAGCTCGTACAGCACTTTGGAGGGATATAATTGTCTGTAAATATGTTACAATGTGATTTTAACCCTTTACCAACTGACGTCAGCTTTTTGTGGCATAAGTATGCCTATCTAAACTCTTTTCCAGCATTAACCTTTGTTTTTCGTATTTACTCAATCGCCGCCTGTCCTCTGCTTCTTGCGGGAGTTCTGGCAGCCTGGGGTTGATCCACTCTATCACGTTCTCCGACCAGCTCTTTCTCTGCCTGCCTCTGCGCCGTCCTCCTTCCAGCGTGCCTTGCAGGACTGTCGTTGCCAGCGAGTCGTGTCGTGTCACGTGGCCAAACCACATCAGCTTCCTCCTCTTAAATGTAGCCTTCGGATCTTCCTGAAGTAGATCAAGTACGAACAAGCCGTTATGATGTTCATAACTATAGTTCTTCGACCATGTGTTCGCAGACAGATTCTAGGTCCTCTGTTTGGAATCCTTTTTTTCTGCGTCCAACATCCATGCCAGTCATTGCAATCCTTCAAATAAACTAAAGGAAAATTGCGATTTCAGGAATGAATATCACCACCTTAGAGACTGCAATCCTTCAAATAATCTAATGGAAAATTGCGGTTACAGGAATGAGTATCACTACCTTAGAGACTGCAATCCAACATTTGCTCTCATAATTGATTTCTCTAGGAAAAATACTTCTTACCAACCTAGTGACTGTGATTCTACATATGCTGCCATAATCCCCCCCCCCCTCTCTCTCTCTCTCTCTTTCTTTCTTTCTTTCTTTCTTTCTTTCTTTCTTATCTCTTCATGTATGTTTTAACCACTGGCTTAATTTTCAAATTTGCTTCCCTATCTGAAGTTCATGTTACACCTAGTTCAAATTCTTTTTGCCGATAACAGCATGCATGCTAACTCTATGCATGTTCGTTTTGCTTGTGCTTTCCAGATTTCTTCTATTCGCCTTTATTGCTATCACTACATTACCATCATCATCATCATCATCATATCATCAGTAGTAGTAGTAGCAGTAATAGTATTGTTAATGTTATCATTATCATTATCTCGGTTGTTGTTATCATGTCGTGGACGTTTTTCTTATTTTCATAGAGCATAGTACAAATAGCAAAAGCAGACTAGAAGAATGGTCACAGACTGCTATCTTTATCCTTGAGTGATGAGGCTTTATACTCTCTCTCTCTCTCTCTCTCTCTCTCTCCTCTCTCGTGATAATCCATTTTATGATTGTTTCAGATAATGCACGCTACAAGAAAAGAAAGAGAGAGAAAGCATGGACAAAAAGCCACAGAGAAGTCAATATCACGAGGGTCTTTTTTTTTTTTTTTTTTTTTTTGTCTTCCTTTCTCTCGTGAATCCTATCTCCGTGCGAAATAGCGTAAGTCTTGTTCGATTGTTCTGCTTTATCTTTGCACGTCATTTTACGCCCCCGCCGCTTTACCTGACTCCGGTTTATAAAACCACACCCAGCTTTGTTCTTTACACGGATGTCAAGTTGGCACAGCGGTATAGCATCGAAATCAAAATCAGACTTTACGTTGCCAGTTTGAATCTCGCAGACGCTCGGAGAGAGAGAGAGAGAAACAGAGAGACAGACAGACAGACAGACAGAGAAAGAGAGAGATTGGGGGGGGGGGGGGCGGGAGAATCAGCCATTTTTGCTTCCGACCTTTGCGTGTTGTGGTTCTGGAATTATCATTGTAGGGTTCAATACACCCACCCCCAACCAAACCCCAGCCCCCTTTTCCTCCCTCCCTTCTCTTTCCTCTCGCTCTCCTGAGAGGGTCAGTCTATAGCTTTAGACGTTAACCCACAATGGAAGGACAGACAAACAGAATACAGGACAAGACACAATGCATTTCGGTCTCTTGGGTCTTCGCTAGCGAACATAAGACGATAAGTGGTTTCTCGTTTTCGTTTTCACTGTCCTAAATGTTATTTGTTTTCGCCTGAAGAAGACCCAAGATGTCGAAATGTATTGTGTCTTGTCCTGTACTCTGTTTGTCTCTGTCCTTTGCGGTAACTGCCCCCCCTCTCTTTCTAAATTTTGCTTCATTTTCCGCCCTCAGTCATTCCGTTTTGAAACTACAATGGATCATAATGGTCTTTCGTAGGCACACGGCGCCAAACAATGACAATCAGTTGTCAGCTAACGACCACTCTCTAAAACAGTCCCCGGCACCGCAGCTCACTTTAATGATGTTCAGTTTAGCTTTAAGGAACAATTATTTAATACGAAAAAGAAATCATGGTACGATTCAATGACGGTCTTTATCGCTGTTATTACCAACTTCTTTCGTGAGCTTTGCAGATTATAATGTCGTGCCCTAAGCACGGTGATCCTAGGGCCAGTAGGCATTGGGACTTCACAACATCTTTAACTTCAGTGAAAAAAGCATATAAACGTTAAACGTACTCCCAGTTTATCTTAAATACGCGTGAGATATTCCATAAAGAGGAAAAACCGTTTGGGCCCGTTATAGCCGTTAGTAACGGCTATAACGGTAAACATCGGCCATCATCTGTGACCCATAATGGCCATACCTACACATTTTCAGAAAGATCGGCCAAGTACTTTCTGAGATTTTCCATAAAGAAGAAAAACCGTTACGGGCCGTTATAGCCGTTAGTAACGGCTATAACAGTAAAATATAACATCGGGCATCATCCGTGACCCATAATGAACATGTCTACAAATTTTCAGAAAGATCGGCCCAGTAGTTTTGTCTGGAGCGAGTGGAACACATTTTGACCACGGACGGGCACACAGACAGACAGCATTTCTTCGTTCCCATTGTAAAGTACTCGTTCTATAAGAACTGGGAGTATAAAAAGAAAAGAAAAGAAAGGGGAAAAAGAGCGGTCTCTTAGTTGTATACACCGAGTTTGTTCCATTCTTTTGTCTTGATGAAACCTATACAGTGTTTTCATTCTTCACGCCAACAAAGAACGATGCTGACAAAAGCTTCACGTGACAATGCCCGGATCGCACATCCCTGCGGGTATGAAAACCAGTTACCCGGTATCAGAATGCTTGTGGACGATTTGTGGAAATGTGGCTCACGACACACTTTACTGTAGACCTTCCAGAGAAGCAAACTCAAATTCACTATTCCGATTGAAGCTTCCCCCCCCCCCCCCCCCTTTTTTTTTTTTTTTTTTTTGGTCTTGTTGCTGCTGTTGTTATCTTACTGTTATGGGGGAGGGGGGATAAGAGTGGTGAGGTACAGAAGGTACAGACAGAAACAGACTGACAAGCACAGATAGAGACAAAGGAAACATTAGAAATAAAGAAAAAAGAACGAAAGAAACAGCAATGAAGAGAGAGAGAGGGGGGAGAGGGGGGGAGAGAGAGAGACAGAGACAGACAGACAGACAGACAGAGAGACGGAGAGACAGACAGACAGACAGACAGACAGACAGACAGACAGGTAGGCAGAGAAAAAAAGAGAAAACGGACAAATAAACGGAGAGCAGACGCCATAACAATTACAGTAACTCTCGTCACGTCCTTTTGTCTTGAAACGTGAGAGCCCAGCATCTGCACATGAGCGTAGAGCTGCTTCCGGAAAAGGTCAGCATAGTCAATATTTCATTACAGGACTGTTCTTCACTGCGTGCACTGCGATTTACTGGATACAATGCAATCGCTTTGCAACAGATGGTTACAAAACATACACTTCACTTTATACCAGGACCAGCCAGAGAATTGTTTGCATAGGAAAACATCTTACCGGACGAGCAGGAATAATGAACATTTCTTGTTATGTAATGGCTTATAAAACGAACACGCACACGCACGCATTCACGCACGCACACACACACACACACACACACACACACACACACACACACACACACGCGCGCGCGCGCGCGCGCGCGCGCGCGCGCGCGCAGAGGGAGGGGGGAGGGGGGAGGGAATAACATGAGGAAGGGAATGGGAAAAGACAGAACAGGATTAGGTGGTGGTACGAAGAAAGGGGTCTAAGGGAGTTGGAGAGAGCCAATGAGAAAGCAGAAGAGAGTGACGGACAATGTTGCCGACACTGACAGACCGATAGACAGCCAGATGCACAGAAAGACGAAGACGTTTTCTTTTTTTTCATTCTCAACTACGAGCACACACAGACACACACAGACACACACACACACACACTCTCTCTCTCTCTCTCTCTCTCTCTCTCTCTCTCTCTCAATTCCATACATACAAAGAAAGAAACTGACGCAAATACCCTTATTTACCGTAAGAAACGACAAAAGTCAGTCACCTGGTGCACACACACACACACACACACACACACACAGTGGCCTGCCCCTGGATTACTAAAGCAGCAGGATCTAACAGCTCTACCATTTATTATAGTTTTACCGGTCGTAAGATTTTTATACGGCGTTAAAATATGAATGTATTCTCCCAAGTGTTTTGGTGATCTGCAATAAGCTGGTTTGTGCTGTGATCACAGTTGGAATGTGCGTCCAGTCTTCCTTTTTTTGAGTCGTGCAGTGTTGATGGCAGTTTTGGCTACTGAACCGGCGACCATTTGGAGCGGCACACTTCAATTGGAATATGCACATTGATCTGGTCACTGCCGTAAGCCTTTACTGCTTACAGATCATCAATTCCTATTCTTTAATTCTTTTATTTGATTTTTTGTTAAGTGGATTAGAGTGTTATTTCTTTTTCAATTTTTATTTTCTATTGTTTTGTTTTGCTAGTTCTAATCGGGAACTCAGCAATGACGTAATATAATGTCGTAACTTATGTACACGGAGAGTGTCGTCATTTTGTTTTGACATCATTTGAACCATGGAATTTCAAACTGGAAAGAACAATCCATACCTGATGGTGACAACTCCCTTAAAACAAGTTCAACTTAATTATCTTAAATCATCTTTCGTACCAAATTTGTTGAACAAAGATTATAATGTTATTATTAAAGATTCAGGTGACGGCTCTCTGCTCCTGCGACATCTATATCCTCATTACCACAAAAAGGCAATAGAGTCCGTGATTGGTGAATTTGTGTCTGTCAAAAAGTTAAGAGATGATAGTTTTTATGTTCAGTGCAAAAATGAGAGACAAAGTAAGAAGCTGATGCAGACACAAAGTATTGCTGGTATAGCTGTTGAAACTACTAAGCCCCAAGTAAAAACAGTTGGTATTGTTTTCAAGGACCTGGATGAGAGTTTTCTGTCTTCTGTTCCAAGTATTGTGAGCGGGGTCCGAAAATCGGTTCTTAAAAACGGGAAAAAAGTGACAATAATTACTTTCAAACTTCAAGCACTTCCAGAAAAACTTCGTATTGACAATGTTGTGTTGAAGATACACCCATATTGTGCGCCAGTAAAAAGGTGTACGTGTTGTCAGCGTCTGCATCACACCAAGAAACACTGTCTAAGTAAAGTACAAATATGCAGCAGATGTGGTCAGTCATCACACCCCCGAGAGAACTGTACCTTGGACAGATTCTGTGTTAACTGCAAAGGAGACCATTCATCAGCTTTTCATGGATGTCCTGCTAAAAAGATGGCCAAAGAAGTGAATGTTTTGAAATCAAAGAACTATATTTCGTTTCAAGAGGCTATTCGTCAAGCAAAGCTGAAGCTGAAACAGAAAGAGCCCGTTAATCAGAAATCTTATGCGGACGTTGTAAGGAATGCTTGTAGTATTGATTGCAAATCTACACAAACTGCTGTAAAGTTCTTTTCCGTTTCAACTCAAACGGAAGGCTGTTATGAAAATTCCATATCACTGTCCCCTGAAGAACCATCAGCTGATCAACATAGCGACCAGCAGTCATCTCCCTCTATGAAGTCATCAGTTGGTCAACATGGCGACCAACAGTCATCTCCCTCCATGAAGTCAACTGCTGGTCAACATTCCGACCAGCAGTCAATTCCCTGTAAGAAGTCATCCGCTGGTCATCAAGGCGACCAGCAGTCATCTCCCTCCAAGAAGTCATCTGCTGGTCAACATGGCGACCAGCACTCATCTCCCTTCAAGAAGTCATCTGCTGTTCAACATGGCGACCTGCAGTCATCTTCCTCCAAGAAGTCATCCGCTGGTCAACATGGCGACCAGCATTCATCTTCCCTGAAGTCATCAGTCGGTCAACATGGCGGCCAGCAGTCATCTTCCTGGCAGAGGGCTAGTCAACAAAATGTCCATCAATCATCTTCTCTGCTGACGCCTACGGATGTTAAACAGCGCAACCATCTGCCATTTTCCGCTCGGGCGTCTTTTTTTGTTCAGCATCGGGCTCCATCATCATATTGTGTGAAGCAGTTTTCAGTAGGAGGTCATTGTGATAGCCTGTTATCCCCAAATCAACATACAAGAGTTCATGATAGTCAATTAAGTATCCATGATCAGCCCCGTGGAAAAAAAAAAAATCTCCAAAGCATCACCCCCCTTCCCCCCCCCCCCCCCCCCCCTCCCCCTCCCCTCCCCAGTTCTCTGGGTAACGTCTGCTTTTCGCAGTTTTGATCTGGTTATTGTACTGCGTCACCTATATGATACTTATCCACCATTAAATTAGGTTAACATATGACCAGGAAGAAAAAGAACAACACATGTGATAATTTGTCGGTTCTACAATGGAACGCACGTTCCTTGTCAACTAATATTGATAATTTGTGTATGCATCTTTCTAGTAAATTTCATCATGTACTTCTCCTTCAGTCCCTAAATGTCACTCAACAGAAGTTGCCAAAGTTACAAGGTTATTACTATCCCCCGGTTTATCATATATGCAAAGATTCTGATAAAGTTAGTACAGCTATCTATGTACAATGTGGTTTAGATTACACATACGTTAGTCCTCTTTCTTTTACAAAAGATACGGTTATGTGTCGGCATCCTTTATAAAATTGAAAGTTTCAAACAATCAAATTTTACATTTTGCATCAGTTTATTACCCTAAGGGCCTGATGGGCAAAATACTAATTGGTTACGTTCTCTAAACTGTTCTAAAGAAAAGTGGATCGTTGGTGGCGATTTCAATTCTCATGCTCCTTTCTGGGATAAAGGTTGTCAAATAGTATCTCACCCTGATTTTCTGGAACTGTTGTAGATTCATCTTTAGTTTTGCTTAACGACGGGAGAACTACGCGCATCCCAGACATATCTCATCATAGAGCATCGGCGCTGATCTTACCTTTGTTTCACCTGCTTTAGCATTAACAGCAAAGTGGGATAACAGCCAATGACCCACTAGGTAGTGACCATGTGCCAATACTTTTATCTTTTAAAGAATCCGTTGATCTGAAGTTAGTGGTGAAGATGTTATACCCAATTTAATTACATAAAGGCAGATTGGGAAACTTTTCAAAATTACCTCACTGAGAAGACTGAGAATGAAGTTATTTGTGAGGATGTTAACATCTTTTTTGATAACTTTCAGAAAGCAGTTCTTGAGGCTGCTGCTTTAGCTATTCCAAAAAAAGGATCAAAAAGGTGTGAAACATTCTCAGGAATGTTCTGGTGAATCAGGCTTGCGAGGAGGCTGTTAAGCAAAAACATTAGCTTATCTTAATTGGCTAAAGTTAGAAAAGTTCCTGTGCAAGAGATAAAAGATGCAGCTCATAAAGAAATGTGCAGTACAAAAATAAAAGCAAACAGAGTTACAGCGCAAGCAAAAAGACAATATTGGTCACAGTTCTGTCTAAATGAAGTATCTGACTGTAAAGACTTGAAAAAGGTGTGGGATAAGGTGAAAGAAATGAAAATCAGGCATTAACTCCAAGATTACCCAATCAAAACAACAAGTAAAGAATTTCTATCTCCCAAAGAAAAGGTGAGGAATTTGCATCTATGTACGTTAAAAACATGTTGTATGGAATGTTTGCCTAATGAGCAAAAGTCGTTTAGATTGAAAGAAAAAAATACTGATAACTATAGAGATCCTGTACCAAACAACAATAGTACTATAAATGTATCAATATCTTTACAGGAAGTCAGGAATGCTATCCGTCTGTTGGGAAATAAAAAGGTTTCGGTTGGTTTGGATGGGATTTCTTACACTATGTTAAACCATTTACCAGAGAACTGGATAGTCATTTTACATAAATTATTTAACAAATGTTGGGATGTGGACAAATTCCCAGTATATGGAAGACGTCTATTGTGACTCCTATTCTAAAGCAGGGCAAGCCTCGGTCTGAGACGTCTAGCTATAGACCATTTCAGTCAGTTCAACTGGGAAAAATCATGGAAAAAAAAAGTAAAATTTTAGAATGGCCTTTACTGTGATAAAAAAAATGTTTTTTCTTCACACAAGCTGGATTTAGAAAAGACGAAGTCAAATTTCACCCCAGACTAACTACTCAAATTTGAAACAGTTTTCTAACTAAAAGGTCCTTGCTTTCCTTTTTGATCTTCTAAAGCTTACGATAGAGTGGGCACAGCGATTATTGTATAAATTTAAAACAAAATTGGGTTTTTTTTGGTCACGTCTACAATTATGTGAAAACCTTTTTAAGTGGGAGACACATAATGACCAAAGTTGGTGTGACTTTTCATCCCAAGATCTATAAATATGGGAATTCCCCAAGGTTCTATAAATTTTTAGGTGTCCTACTTACATAAAAACTAAACTGTGAAAAAAAACTTATTGGGGACTAATGTGTACTAAAGCTGTTAAATGTTTGAATTTTCTAAAAATTGTCTGTCACTCTCCATGGGGACGAGGATCCAAAGTTTTGCTACATTTACAACACGTCTTGTCGATCAAGATTGACTTACGGACAGGAAAGATTCTTTTATGCTCCGCGATGCATTTAAAGAAAACTTCACATGATGATCAGTAAAGCTGTAAAGTTGGGCCCTGGGTGTACCTGGTGCACACTAAGTCTCTGAAGCTTATCAAGATTGCTGGCCTTTTGCCACTTGATGAAGAAAGGAATATAAGTTCAGTTAAATTATGTAGTGAGACGGTTGCTGTGGACGACCTTGAAGGTTAATACAGATCCGACATTGTTTTTTCAGAAAAATGCACAGAAAAATTCAAATTTAGAGACGCTTCGTTCATTTGTTTCAGACGTTTTTAATTTCATTCATAGCTTTACCCACACGAGTTAGCGCCTCGGTTAGGTTCCGGACGTACCCCCTTGGGAACTCACGGAAGTATCAGGTAATTAACATTTTTTCTTCTGATCTAAATAAGCGATTTCGCGCATGTGTTAGCAGCATCTGTCAAAATTGACATGGAAGAAAAGTTTACTAATTATTAAACGTTACACTGACGGCTCAGTTCTTGATGTTGGTTAGTGCGGATCTTGGCTTTGTATTCCAGATTTCAAAGTGGAAATAATCGTATTATTTAGGGAATGGGTCTTTCCAGATTTACAGCAGAACTAGTTGAGTTATGAAATGGCATGAAATGATTTTATTTCCTTGCAGTCTCATTATTTAATTATTTGTTTGTGTTGATTCCAGTCAGTTTAAAAGTTGCAGTTGTTGATAACTACACATGAGAGAGGAATTATTATTTGAGATTATAGTACATGTTGCCACGCGTCTTTATGAAAGGTACTAATGTCGTATTTTCTTGGGGTTCCATCGCACAACCTTCTCGTATTTAACGATCAAGCAGATAGAGCTCAGCAAAAAGGGAGCAAAGAATATATTAGGTAGTATTAAGGTTGATTGTCCTTGGTCATACAAGGAATTGTCAATATAATCGAGAGGGATTTTGAGTCAATAAGTGCCTCATCCTAAACCTCGTCAGCAAACTCTGGTCAACTTTGTGTCGATTAGCGACCCGGCCGTTTCAGACTGACTTTTAGAGCTTTTATGTTATTCCCTTCGAACCAAGTATTGCCAGGACTGTTAAGTGTGTAGTCGTGGAGATCTTTCAGTTCAACATGTGACTTTTTGATTGTGAACTATCGAAACCCTTTTGAATGGTGTTATGAACAAGTGCTGATCTGGGGCACGTGTATGTGTTTGACTTTTTAGAAATTCGTTGCCAGTTGTTTTTTGTTAAATTATCGAGTACCTTTTGCAAGTCCATTAAGGAACATTTTATAATATAATCGTAAGTTAGATTTACCTTTAGTTATTTTTTCTCTAATTTTCATAGTTCTGTCCTATAATTCATCCATCCTTTATTTTTGTACTATTGTAACCATGTCTCTTATCTCTCTTTTATGATAATAGTTGAAAATTGTAAACACATGTTATTTTAGACGTCTGCAATCACCATATATGTGGACGAGACGTAAAACAGAATTCCTTCCTACACACACACACTAAACACACTACGCTAACACACACAGAGCAAATGAAAATCCGCACCACCGTACAGGTCGATGTATTTCAGACATCTACGCGCGTTTCTGACTCAGGCCTGAATGGTCTTCCTCCTGTGTTAAAATAGTTAACCTTGTGGCATCAATATTCACACACATCAGCTGAGCCTCTCTCTCTCTCTCTCTCTTCTCTTTCTCTCTCTCTCTCTCTCTCTTCTTTTCATCTGTGCGTATCTGCAATTGCACCGGTGGAAAATAATACAGGACCCAACACGGACCTTCGATTTTTCCTCTCGTCAACATACTCTGCAAAAACGTGGATGCTACCTAAAACAGAGCCACTACAGTGTTCCTTTGCTGTGGGTTATTGCTGGCTTTATGAAATGTCCATCAATCATCTTCTCTGCTGACGCCTACGGATGTTAAACAGCGCAACCATCTGCCATTTTCCGCTCGGGCGTCTTTTTTTGTTCAGCATCGGGCTCCATCATCATATTGTGTGAAGCAGTTTTCAGTAGGAGGTCATTGTGATAGCCTGTTATCCCCAAATCAACATACAAGAGTTCATGATAGTCAATTAAGTATCCATGATCAGCCCCGTGGAAAAAAAAAAAATCTCCAAAGCATCACCCCCCTTCCCCCCCCCCCCCCCCCCCCCCCCCCTCCCCTCCCTCCCAGTTCTCTGGGTAACGTCTGCTTTTCGCAGTTTTGATCTGGTTATTGTACTGCGTCACCTATATGATACTTATCCACCATTAAATTAGGTTAACATATGACCAGGAAGAAAAAGAACAACACATGTGATAATTTGTCGGTTCTACAATGGAACGCACGTTCCTTGTCAACTAATATTGATAATTTGTGTATGCATCTTTCTAGTAAATTTCATCATGTACTTCTCCTTCAGTCCCTAAATGTCACTCAACAGAAGTTGCCAAAGTTACAAGGTTATTACTATCCCCCGGTTTATCATATATGCAAAGATTCTGATAAAGTTAGTACAGCTATCTATGTACAATGTGGTTTAGATTACACATACGTTAGTCCTCTTTCTTTTACAAAAGATACGGTTAATGTGTCGGCATCCTTTATAAAATTGAAAGTTTCAAACAATCAAATTTTACATTTTGCATCAGTTTATTACCCTAAGGGCCCTGATGGGCAAAATACTAATTGGTTACGTTCTCTAAACTGTTCTAAAGAAAAGTGGATCGTTGGTGGCGATTTCAATTCTCATGCTCCTTTCTGGGATAAAGGTTGTCAAATAGTATCTCACCCTGATTTTCTGGAAACTGTTGTAGATTCATCTTTAGTTTTGCTTAACGACGGGAGAACTACGCGCATCCCAGACATATCTCATCATAGAGCATCGGCGCTTGATCTTACCTTTGTTTCACCTGCTTTAGCATTAACAGCAAAGTGGGATACAGCCAATGACCCACTAGGTAGTGACCATGTGCCAATACTTTTATCTTTTAAAGAATCCGTTGGATCTGAAGTTAGTGGTGAAGATGTTATACCCAAATTTAATTACATAAAGGCAGATTGGGAAACTTTTCAAAATTACCTCACTGAGAAGACTGAGAATGAAGTTATTTGTGAGGATGTTAACATCTTTTTTGATAACTTTCAGAAAGCAGTTCTTGAGGCTGCTGCTTTAGCTATTCCAAAAAAAGGATCAAAAAGGTGTGAAACATTCTCAGGGAATGTCTGGTGGAATCAGGCTTGCGAGGAGGCTGTTAAAGCAAAAACATTAGCTTATCTTAATTGGCTAAAAGTTAGAAAAGTTCCTGTGCAAGAGATAAAAGATGCAGCTCATAAAGAAATGTGCAGTACAAAAATAAAAGCAAACAGAGTTACAGCGCAAGCAAAAAGACAATATTGGTCACAGTTCTGTCTAAATGAAGTATCTGACTGTAAAGACTTGAAAAAGGTGTGGATAAGGTGAAAGAAATGAAATCAGGCATTAAACTCCAAGATTACCCAATCAAAACAACAAGTAAAGAATTTCTATCTCCCAAAGAAAAGGCTGAGGAATTTGCATCTATGTACGTTAAAACATGTTGTATGGAATGTTTGCCTAATGAGCAAAAGTCGTTAGATTGAAAGAAAAAAATACTGATAACTATAGAGATCCTGTACCAAACAACAATAGTACTATAAATGTATCAATATCTTTACAGGAAGTCAGGAATGCTATCCGTCTGTTGGGAAATAAAAAGGTTTCGGTTGGTTTGGATGGGATTTCTTACACTATGTTAAACCATTTACCAGAGAACTGGATAGTCATTTTACATAAATTATTTAACAAATGTTGGGAATGTGGACAAATTCCCAGTATATGGAAGACGTCTATTGTGACTCCTATTCTAAAGCAGGGCAAGCCTCGGTCTGAGACGTCTAGCTATAGACCCATTTCAGTCACGTCTCATACTGGAAAAGTCATGGAAAAAATAGTAAATTTCAGAATGGCCTATTACTGTGATAAAAATGATGTATTTTCTTCACATCAAGCTGGATTTAGAAAAGGACGAAGTACAATTGATCACCTGACACGACTAACTACTCAAATTAAGAAACAGTTTTCTAAACGTAAAAGTGTCCTTGCTTCCTTCTTTGATCTTACTAAAGCTTACGATAGAGTGTGGCACAGCCGATTATTGTATAAATTAAAACAAATTGGTCTTTCTGGTCACGTCTACAATTATGTGAAATCCTTTTTAAGTGGGAGACACATAATGACCAAAGTTGGTGTGACTTTATCATCCTCAAGATCTATAAATATGGAATTCCACAAGGTTCTATAATCTCCCCATTGTTATTCAACGTAATGCTATATGACTTATATAAATGTTTTTCATCATATACTAAGGTAGCTCAATATGCTGATGACATTGCAATATGGATTAATGTATCTTTAAAGAAAAGAACAAATTTACGTCACATAAATTATATTCAGAAGCTCTTTCAGAACGAGCTGGATAAATTAAATAGTTATATGCATTTGAATGGCTTTCAATTCTCTGTTGAAAAGACACATTTGGTTCTCTTTAACAATGGATATAACCCAAGTAACCTGCCTATATTCTTTCTGGGAGGACGGGAAATTTTTTATAAACTTGAAGTAAAATTTTTAGGTGTCCTACTTACATCAAAACTAAACTGGAAAAAACATATTGACTCAATTGTTACTAAAGCAGTTAAAAGTTTGAATTTTCTAAAAATTGTCAGTCACTCTCCATGGGGACAGGATCCCAAAGTTTTGCTACATTTAGCAACCAGTCTTGTACGATCAAGATTGACTTACGGACAGGAAGTATTCTTTTCTGCTCCGCGATCGCATTTAAAGAAACTTCAAAGAATTGACAGTAAAGCTGTAAAGTTGGCCCTGGGTGTACCTGTGCACACTAAGTCCTCTGAAGCTTATAAGATAGCAGGCCTTTTGCCACTTGATGAAGAAAGGAAAATAAGTTCTGTAAAATATGTAGTGAGACGGATTGCTGTGGACGACCTTGAAGAGTTAAATACACGATCCGACATTGATTTTTCGAAAAATGCACAGAAAAATTCAAATTTAGAGACGCTTCGTTCATATGTTTCAGACGTTTTTAATTCATCAAAGATTGACCCACACGAGGTAGCGCCTCGCGTACTGGTTCCGCCGGTACCCCCTTGGGAACTAACGGAAGTAACAGTTAACATTTTTTCTTCTGATCTAAATAAAGCGATTTCGCCGCATGTGTTAGCAGCATCTGTCAAAATTGACATGGAAGAAAAGTTTACTAACTATTTAAAAGTATACACTGACGGCTCAGTTCTTGATGATGGTAGTGCGGGATCTGGCTTTGTAATTCCAGATTTCAAAGCTGAAAAATCGTATTATTTAGGAAAGGGTCATTCCATATTTACAGCTGAACTAGTTGCTGTCCTGATGGCATTAAATTATTTAATTTCCTTGCCAGTCTCAATATTTAATATTCTGTTTTGTGTTGATTCACAGTCAGTATTAAAAAGTTTGCATTGTTTTGAAAATACACAGAGAGAGGAATTATTATTTGAGATTAAGTACATGTTGCACCGTCTTTACATGAAAGGTACTAATGTCGTATTTTCTTGGGTTCCATCGCACACCTCCTTCGTATTTAACGATCAAGCAGATAGAGCAGCAAAAAGGGGAGCAAAGAATATATTAGGTAGTATTAAGGTTGATTGTCCTTTGTCATACAAGGAAATTAGTCATATAATCGAGAGGGATTTCTTGAGTCAATACAGTTCCTCATCAAAACCTCGTCAGCAAACTCTGTCAAACTTTGTGTCGATTAGCCGACCGGTTTCAAGCCTGACTTTTAGACTTTTATGTAATTCCCTACGAACCAAGTATTGCCAGACTGTTAAGTGTGTATGTCGTGGAGATCTTTCAGTTCAACATGTGATTTTTGATTGTGAACTAACGAAACCCTTTTTGAATGGTGTTATACCAAGTGCTGACACTGGGCACGTTAATGTGTTTGACTTTTTAGATTCGTTGCCAGTTGTTTCTCTTGTTAAATTAACGAGTAACCTTTTGCAAAGTCCATTAAGGAACATTTTATAATCATAATCGTAAGTTAGATTACTTTAGTTATTTTTCTCTAATTTTTCATAGTTACTGTCCTATAATTCATCCATCCTTTATTTTTGTTCTATGTAACCACATCGTCCTCTTCTCTCCTTTTATGATAATAGTCTGAAATTGTAAACACTATGTTATTTAGACGTCTGCAATCACCTATATGTGTGACGAGACGTAAAACAGAATTCCTTCCCTACACACACACACACACACACACACGCTAACACACACAGAGCAACTGAAATCCGCACCACCGTACAGGTCGATGTATTTCAGACATCTACGGCGCGTTTCCCTGACTCAGGCCTGACTCGGTCTTCCTCCTGTTAAAAAAGTTAACCTTGTGCGCATCAATATTTCACACATCATCAGCTGAGCTCTCTCTCTCTCTCTCTCTCTCTCTCTCTCTCTCTCTCTCTCTCTCTCTCTCTCTCTCTCTCTCCACTGGGCGTATCCTGCAATTGCACCACGGTGAAAATAATACAGGACCCAACAACGGACCATCGATTTTTTCCAATCGTCAACATACTCTGCAAAACAAGTGGATGCTACCTAAAACAGAGCAATACAGTGTCCTTTGCTGTGGCGTTATCGCTTGGCTTTATGAGGTAGGGGGGGCGGGGGGGGGGGGGAGCATCGGTGTTACTTCCATCGCGTTCTAGTACAGTGACTGGTTTTGTAGGAAGCTGTTCATTGTACTGCTGTATCATCTCATCCGGCACCGCGCTGTGTCATTCTGTCCGGTGTGCACCGCGCTGTGTCATTCTGTCCGGTGTGCACCGCGCTGTGTCATTCTGTCCGGTGTGCACCGCGCTGTGTCATTCTGTCCGGTGTGCACCGCGCTGTGTCATTCTGTCCGGTGTGCACAGCGCTGTCATTCTGTCCGGTGTGCACCGCGCTGTGTCATTCTGTCCGGTGTGCACCGCGCTGTGTCATTCTGTCCGGTGTGCACCGCGCTGTGTCATTCTGTCCGGTGTGCACCGCGCTGTGTCATTCTGTCCGGTGTGCACCGCGCTGTGTCATTCTGTCCGGTGTGCACCGCGCTGTGTCATTCTGTCCGGTGTGCACCGCGCTGTGTCATTCTGTCCGGTGTGCACCGCGCTGTGTCATTCTGTCCGGTGTGCACCGCGCTGTGTCATTCTGTCCGGTGTGCACCGCGCTGTGTCATTCTGTCCGGTGTGCACCGCGCTGTGTCATTCTGTCCGGTGTGCACCGCGCTGTGTCATTCTGTCCGGTGTGCACCGCGCTGTCATTCTGTCCGGTGTGCACCGCGCTGTGTCATTCTGTCCGGTGTGCACCGCGCTGTGTCATTCTGTCCGGTGTGCACCGCGCTGTGTCATTCTGTCCGGTGTGCACCGCGCTGTGTCATTCTGTCCGGTGTGCACCGCGCTGTGTCATTCTGTCCGGTGTGCACCGCGCTGTGTCATTCTGTCCTGTGTGCACCGCGCTGTGTCATTCTGTCCGGTGTGCACCGCGCTGTGTCATTCTGTCCGGTGTGCACCGCGCTGTGTCATTCTGTCCGGTGTTGTACGGCAGCATATAGTTCGGAATTGTGTTGTGTATGGTGTCGTTCGGCATTGTGTCGCTTCTACACGGCATTTTATTTCACTGTATAGTATTATCGGATAGTATAATGCACTGCATATATATATATATATATATATATATATATATAAGCTACGCACAAAAAGTTAAGGATCACTTTCACAAACATTCATAACTGTCAAAATAAGAAAGTCAATGCGTTGAAGTTTGGCCAACATTTAATTCCATTCTTTAGTGATAACGATACACAATTGCCTTCAATCTCGAGCAATCGTTTGGTGTGTACATTTGATTAAAGTGGGTACGTATCCAAATTTGATTTCCCAAAGTCATTGAAATCACAAGACAGGGCATACTGATGCTCCCAAAAGCTCAGTAATGCGTGTAACCACCATGGCTGTTCTGGCACTCGACGCAGCGAGTCCTCATCGAGTTGACCAGGTTGGTGAAGATCCTCTGTGGAAGCGCCTGCCACTCAGCCTGCAGCATCTGGTAGAGGTGTTGGGCATCCCTGGGAGGGGGGTGGCTCCTCACTTTGCGATCCAGCTCATCCCAGAGGTTCTCAATCGGGATGAGATCGGGACTGCATGCTGGCCACTCCATTCTGTTGACTCCAGACTGCTGCAGGAAGTCGTTGACTACCCTTGCCCTGTGGGGGCGAGCATTGTCATCCTGGTAGACAGCCCTCGGTCCCATCTGCTGCAGTGTAGGCACAGCCAGCGGTCGAAGGATCTCATCCCGGTATCGGATGCCAGTCAGGTTACCCTGTACATGATACAAGGGTGTTCTGTGGTGAAGGCTGAAGGCCCCCCAGACCATTACAGAACCTCCACCAAAGGCCACCTTTTCTTGGACAGTGGCGTCAGTAAAGCGTTGCCCTGGGCGCCTCCAGACCCTCAGTCGGCCGTCGTTGTGGTGAAGGGTGAAGCGTGATTCATCACTGAACAGGACCTGGGACCATTGCTGACGTGTCCACCTCACGTGACGTGCGCAGAAGGCGTGGCGTGCTGCCCTATGGGCTGGAGTTAAGCGTGGCCGTACTGCTGGGCGACGAGAACGGAGATTAAACCCATGTAGGCGGTTCCGTATGGTCTGCTGGCTGATGTTGATGTTAGTAGCCACCCTGAACTGCCTTTGAATTATGCTGGAAGAGGCTGTTCTTGTCTGCAGGGCTTGTCGTTCAATGAGACGATCGTCACGTGGGGTTGTCTTCTTCGGTCGACCAGATCTGCGTCTTTCATGGACAATCCCAGTGGCTGTGAAGCGTTGAATCAGTCGGACAATGACCGACCACTTCTCGCCTGGCCACTTCTCGCTTGGGAACACCATCTTGGAACCATGCAACAGCTCGTCCCCAATCCAACTCGCTTAATTTTCGTCGTGGAGGCATTGTCAGATCAGGCCTACTACTGGTGGAATGTCTTCTTATATAGCCAAGCGAGCGACAGCATCTCACACATAAACAGCAGTGCTTGCACGTGCATAATGGTTTTTCCATCTGGCAAGTGCAATGTGTTCAGGCAGAACGGTCCAAAACAAGGTCATTTTTCGCAAGTTTCCGCTTTTCCGTTTGCGGCCCAGCTCAGTAGTAGAGAATCCCGTGCAATTTTCGCACTAACACAACATCGCCCACTTACAGCTGAACAAGAATTCATGACAATTTGGCTGGACTAAGAAATAAATAACAGTAGCGAACTGAGTTTATTACGCACCGGTTTTCACATACCGATCCTTAACTTTTTGTGCGTAGTATATATAAACACAATTTAGTGGTGGGGAAGACATATATATATAATGCTGAACAGTTAAGTAGTGGGGGAAAACAAGTGCAGGCTAACAATTCTTCTGTCATTATAGTAATGACTTGGCAAAGATTTGGACTTAACAACAACAAAAGGGGGGGGGGGGGGGGTCGGGGTTGAAGATGAAAAAAATGGGAACATAGAAATAAGAAAATATATTACAAATACGAAAACTCTTCTCTAGCTGCATGAGGGAACCATCATAATCCCTCCTGAAGACAGATCTATTTGTATTGCAACTCACAGGCCTTTCGTCCGCTGGATCAGACTCATCAGAGAGACACGGCTGGTTGTGTCTGTGCTCTTGGTGTCAAATAGAGACACACCACAGTCCATAATTCTGTGGTGTTCTCACCACCAAGGGTTCAAAAAAGAATCCAACAGCACCCCCAAAGCAGCCAGCGAAGAGTAAATGAAACGAAAGTGTGGAGAGTAAAAAAAGTTGCT
>CM065719.1:8214886-8224886 GCA_033310375.1 Conus canariensis
TGTAGTGTGGTGAAGAGTAGTGAAGTGAAGTGAAGTGTGGTGTAGTGCGGCGCAATATAGAACAGTGTAGTGTGGTGCAGTGTAGTGAAGTGAAGTGTGGTGTAGTGCGGCGCAATATAGTACAGTGTAGTGTGGTGCAGAGTAGTGAAGTGTAGTGTAGTGTAGTGCGGCGCAATATAGTACAGTGTAGTGTGGTGCAGCGTAGTGAAGTGTGGTGTAGTGCGGCGCAATATAGTACAGTGTAGTGTGGTGCAGAGTAGTGAAGTGAAGTGAAGTGTGGTGTAGTGCGGCGCAATATAGTACAGTGTAGTGTGGTGCAGTGTAGTGAAGTGAAGTGTGGTGTAGTGCGGCGCAATATAGTACAGTGTAGTGTGGTGCAGTGTAGTGAAGTGTAGTGTAGTGTAGCATTGTGTGTTGCAATGTAATGTAGTGTAGTAAGGTGTGGTGTGGTGTGGTGTGGTGTGGTGTGGTGTAATGTAGTGTAGCAAGGTGTGGTGTGGTGTGGTGTGGTGTGGTGTGGTGTGGTGCGGTGTAGTCCAGTGTAGTTCAATGTAGTCCAGTGTAGCACAGTGTACTCTAATATATAGTAGTATGTGTAGGGCGGTGTAGTGCACTGTTGTGCTCTTTGGTGTTGCGTGGTGTGGGTGTAGTGTGGTGTAGTGCAGGATGGTGTAGCACAGGGTAGTGTAGTGTAATGTAGTGTAGTGTAGTGTAGTGCAGTGTGGTGTGGTGTGGTGTGGTGTGGTGTGGTGTGGTGTGGTGTGGTGTAGTGCAGTGCAGTGCAGTGCAGTGCAGTGCAGTGTAGTGTAGTGTAGTGTAGCGTAGCGTAGTATAGTGTTGTGTTGTGTAGCGAAGTGAACTGAAGCGTAATGTAGTGCGGTGTAGTGTAGTGTAGTGTAGTGTGGTGTGGTGTGGTGTGGTGTGTGGTGTGGTGTGTGTGGTGCAGTGCAGTGCAGTGTAGTGTAGTGTAGTGTAGCGTAGCGTAGTGTAGTGTAGTGTAGTGTAGTGTAGAGTTGTGTAGTGTTGTGTTGTGTAGTGTACAGCACTGCACGGCGTCATACTATGTTGCGGTGCGGTGTACTGCAACTGTAGCGCTGTGCAGTGAAATGTAGCACTGTAAACTGCCCGTGGTGTGCTGTGCAACATTACATTGTAACACATATCACTCTAACGCCTTGTTTTGCAATGCTATGTCATGCAATAAAGTGTACTGATGTGCATAAATGTGGTTTAGTGTGGTGTGATAGCTTACTGTATGTATTGTATATGCACTGAACTGTAAGATAACCATGGAGGTGTGTGGTGTTCTAGCAGCCGGTGTAGAATATAGCAGTGTAATTTAGTGTGATTAAACTATACCGCAATGTAACACAATGTATGTGCACTGCATTCTAATAACATTGTAGTGTAATGCATTGTCGTGGGGCGTGTATTATTGTACTACCGTACAATGTAATAATGTTGCACTATGGAGTAATGTTCTATAGTGCGGTGCACTGCCGTGTATTACAGTGGAATATAATTATACTCAACTGCGGTGCAATGTTCTGTTGTGTAGTATAATAGTGTGGTGCGGTATTCTTTGTGTTGCAGTGCTACATATTGACAGTGTTGTGTTGTGTTGTGTGGTGTAGTGTAGTGTGGTGTGGTGTGGTGTGGTGTGGTGTGGTGTGGTGTGGTGTAGTGTAGTGTAGTGTAGTGTAGTGTAGTGTAGTGTAGCGTAGCGTTGGTGTGGTGTGGTGTGGTGTGGTGTGGTGTGGTGTGGTAGTGTAGTGTAGTGTAGTGTAGTGTAGTGTAGTGTAGTGTAGTGTAGTGTAGTGTTGTGCAATGTCGTGCGTGCTGTGTCGTTTAGCTTCGTGTCCTGTGGTTCACCTACCTGAGTATTCCAACTTCAAAAAACATTCATCAACATTTCCTTCAACTCCTTCTCAGCCCTAAAATGATTCTACCTGTCAGCAGGACCAGGTTCCAAAGACGGCAACAGGTTCTTCCCAAGTAACTCCATTCTTCACGCTCAGATTCGAACCAGACACCAACATGAATGAAAACATGAAACCCCGGCGCATTTCCTCACGAGCGATACGATGTCAGAACCGCAGCGACGTAAATCACGCAAAAGGTCATCCCTCATCGATCATTGAGATCAATTTGGCTTCATAATCCCCCAGAGGAGAGTGGAAAAATCTTGCATCGTTGTTTCCAGTATAATCCGACAGCTGCGCAGATGAAATTGCCACGTGTTCTAGTGTAAGACATCCTCATGCTCTATGGGAGGATGGGGATCGGAGAAGGGAAAGGGACGGGGAGGAGGAGGGAGGGGGGTAGAACAAAGCCATTCAACCTCTCTGTCCAACAGTTATATTGTAGATACTGCCCACTGACATACCGTACAGCGCTGTATCATCATTATAGCCAAGTAAAAACCAGAACACCGTTAATGTCAAAGAGACGTGTCGGGAAAAGGGGAAAACAATGGATATGCATATCTCTGTACAAACATACAATTCATCCATAATCTCTTAATAACAACTGACATCCTTAGAGCAATGAAAGTTTGTTTGTTTGTTTTTTACTGGACCACCAAACGCATGGACCGAATAACCGGAAAAAAAGAAAAAGCAACGCGTTTCGACGTTTTGAACTTTTAGTGGTAAGAAAAAGAAAAGTGGCATATCAAAACACAAATTAGAACAATGGCCTAGGTGTGCGAGGAAACGTCCTTGTTCACGCACGCCCGCGACAAAAGGAGACAGCACATGCTAAAGAGCAATGAGGGATCTGGTTCAGACGAGTGACTAGAGACAGGAGCTCCTAAAAAAATTTCATGCACAGTTTGAGTATTACAGCCCAGCCAGCCACACAAGGCCCTTTCACGGCCATCATCATACAGTGACATGGCACACAAGATGAGGCAGGAGAAAAAAACCCCAGCAGAATCCAAGGAAGCTGACAGAAACGGGAAACGTTTGGCACAGAAATTCCAGAACGTTGGAGATATCCTTCATGCTATGAGAGTGGCAGATATCCCCAGGAGGCCAAAATATCGGCTGAACAGTACGGACAGACATATCTGTCCGAGTCTACAAAAGCGATATTTGACAACGGGGGGGGGGGGGGGGGGGGGGGGGGGGGGGGCGATGGGAGTAGAAAGGGAGGACAGGGGACCTGCTGATAAATACTGTATGGCAGTCAGGCACTCCCCGCTCAAATCCCAAGCGGTATGCAACCACAGCCATACAAAATAATGAAACATACAACTCAGTTGAAACAAATCCACGCAACGTAGAACACAGCGATTCAAAACCCATCATATTCAAACCTAACAACGGCTTCACGGAGAGCTGCTTGCACATGCAGAACAAAAGACAAAAACTCTTTAAAGGCCTATGCTTACGATATCACGCACCTGCATGTTAATAGCCAGGCAGTTGGAAACATCCGTGATTCGCATAATGGGGGCTGCCAAGGTACAAAACAACAACTGCAGGAAATAACAGTGGATGAGGAAATGGAAGGGCATTTACATCTCCCTCTCTCTCCCTCCCCCCTCCCACACACTCTCTCTCCATGTGTGTGTGTGTATATACGCGCGCGTGTGTGCGTGTATGTGTGCTGTGCAGACAGACAGAGAAAGAGGAGAGAAAGAGGAGAGAGAGAGAGAGGAAGAGAGAGAGAGAGAGAGAGAGAGAGGAGAGAGAGAGAAGAGAGAGAGAGAGTCTAACATGCATATGCTTGTGTGATGTGGAATCTCTGTAAGTCTATGAATACATGTCTATGTGCATCTGTTTGTGCTTTACATTTGATGACGATCTGGACACACGTAACTTTAATGTCAGTGTACGAGTGCATCCATGCGCTTAGAAACTGAAGCTAGACGCCTTACTAATGATTGATGTTACTATCATTATCATAATTGCTGGTATAGTTTGTAATAGTGTTTTGTTTGACTCCACACTGTTTTGCATAACGCGCGCGCGCGCGCAACCACACACACACACACACACACCCCACACACAACACACATGCACGCACACACGCACGCACACAACACACACACACACCACACCCCAAGCACAAGCCACGTCAGTGTCGCTCAGACACAATCACACTCGCTCGATTCCAGCGCCAGTGCCAGCGCCAGTCTTTTATTGGTCCTGTGGACCAACTGGCCTGACTCAAACCTCCTACCTACAAGTCCACTCTCTCCATAAAACGACCATCAACGATCAGACAGGATCTTACCTCCTCATCGTCGCTCACGGCACTTCAAGTTTCACTTGTCATACACACCCGAGTCAAAGTACCAGTCAGCCTGTGTGTGTGTGTGTGTGGGTGCTGTCCCTTCTGCTCTCCTGCCGCCGCTTTCATCACACAAATACCGTCATAACAGTCCGCTCATGTCGAAACATCACACAGAATGAAAGATGGGGTGGCAAAGAAAATCAATAACAAAACAAACCAAAAAAAAAAAGCGATCGACGACGAACTTGTGTCAGGCAGCACCAGCGACCTCTATGACGATGTACGAAAATCGGGCTCAACATCAGCGACAAGAAACTGAACTGGATACGAAACCAATGCTAAACACACAGGGAATTCTCTCTCTCACACAAATGTCAAAGTTCCACACATCACAAAAAACATATGGCAAGAACCACAGACACTGGGAAAACCCCCCTTTTTCCCCCCCAGCCCCTAAACGCCTGAACTGAAAATAAACATGCTTCAACATCGGCGAGAACTTGTAACGCGCTAAAAAGAAACCAAACAGAAAGCCGAGACAGCGCGCGGATGAGGCGGTTTCCCACATCAAATGTCACCGTGGGATGTCGATAGACGACGTCAGCAAGCCAACGTATTAACTTGGAGACAGAGATAGAGTGGGAGAAAGGATGAGGACGGTGAAGCCAAAGCCCACGTCACGTGCAATGCTTCAAGCGGGGAATTTGGTTCAGGCCTGACATGCACGGCCCTTCCCGCCCAACCATCTATGATGGTGCAGGATGGGAGACGCTGGTCGGTTACTGTCTGTCTGTCAGCGGACGCCGCGATCGATGATAATCACAGCTGGGGAAAAGAATATGGGGTGGAGGGGGGGGGGGGGGGGGTCGTCGAGGTTATCTCTGTAGACATGGAAACAGCTAAGCATGGCGACTCCACTCGTCGGGTGAAAAATGATTAGTGGCAGTTATGGTCGCTTGGCCAAGTGATTTCTGTCTGTCTGTCTCTGTCTGTTCTCTCTGTCTATCTGTCTGTTTCTCTCTCTCTCTCTCTCTCCCCGCGGTCTCACTTTCTCCCTGTATTAATGTTATAACTTGGATGAAAGCATTCTTGTGATAACAGAAGTCACTTGTCACTCTCCATTTCAGTCTGTTTCTGTCAATTTGTTCTGTCTGTCTGACTGTCTGTCTGTCTGACTGTCTGTCTGTCTGTTTCTCTGTCTCTGTCTGTCTGTCTCCCTCTCTCTCTTTCTCCCCCTCTCTCTCCCCCCGCGGTCTCACTTGCTTACTGTATTGATGTTATAACTTGGATGAAAGTATTCTTGTGATAACAGAAGTTACTTGTCACTCTCCATTTCAGTCGGTTTCTGTCAATTTGTTCTGCCTGTCTGTCTGTCTGTCTGTCTCTCTTTCTCTCTCTCTCTCTCTCTCTCTCTCTCTCTCTCTCTCTCTCTCTCTCTCTCTCTCTCTCTCTCTCTCGCTCTCTCTCTCCCCCCCCTCCCTCTCCCCAAGGTCTCACTTTCTCCCTGTATTAATGTTATAACTTGGATGAAAGCATTCTTGTGATAACAGAAGTTACTTGTCACTCTCCATTTCAGTCTGTTTCTGTCAGTCAGTCTGTCTGCCTTTCTTTCTGTCTCTGTCTGTCTCCGCCCGTCCATCTGATTGTCTGTCTATCTGTCTGTCTGTCTGTCTATCCGTCCGTCTGTCTGTCTGTGTCGCTCTCTCTCCTATTTTGTGAATGGGTCTTGGAATCGGGAGGATGGAGGCGTGGCGGGGGAGTGAGAGGGAATGGGAATGGTGATGGCGGATGTTGGGGGAGGTGGGACTGTTAGGGGTGGGGATGGGGGTGTGATTCTGGGAGGCTGGATGCATGTCGTGTAATCACCGATCGACTGTTCACCCATTGCATTTTTTCCCTCTCATTTTGGCTCAACTTTTTCTTTTCCTTTTTTTCGCCCCCTCCCCTTACTCACACCTTACCTTACCTTAACCTTAAATCTCTCTCTGCCAGGAGGCACATAAGGCTTGGACGTCTCTCCTCCACTGTGTTCGGTCTGCAGCTGCATGGCGTACAACAGTCCATGTTTTCCAGCCTGCGTCGTTTCTCTCCTTCTCCACCATTCGCCGCCATGTTGTTTTCGGTCGGCCTCTTTTCCTTCTTCTCTCTGGTGTCCAACCAAGGGCCACAGCACAGTCGTCGTTCCTCTCCTTCCTCATTATGTGCCCAATCCAGTTCCACCTCCGTCTCCTCACCTCCTCGCTGGTCTTTCCTGCTTCTGCCATCTCAAGAACTGTCTTATTGGAGACACCACCTCCCATTTCACTTCCAGTTTACATATGTATTTGTGCCCAGCGGGCTGGACGCCAAAAAAAGGGCATTTATTTAGGCTTGTCCCTCTACCCTCCTTACAAAAACATTCGGTAGCCAAGAACAAAATGTGTGTGTTGTACGAACAGTCTGATATGAGCGTTAATTAACGATCTCAATCATATCATCCTGTCTGCTGACTCCTCTTCTTGCCGGCAACGCATCATGTCATGCCCATGACATGAGCACGTTATAAACGTAGCTTAGTGTTGCTCATCCAGAGACAGTTGTATCTGCAGTCTTACTGAACAGAACTTTTCCTTCCAACTTTAGCTCAATAAAAGAACATTAGTTTTGCCGTGAGACAATTGCAATGAAACATTGCTTTGGCTCAGGATCTGTTTGAAATCAAGTGGTTTCCAAACCACCAGTAATTCTGTTTGGACCGTTGCGTTCTCTGTCTGTTTGAACAAAACGTGGCTTAATTAGTCAAATCCCTAACCACTTTTATACCCCTCTGGACGGTTATATTGACGGTCTTATTTTTTTAAACAGAACTCGTTTTGAACAAAGTGACTCCAAAGCACCGTTAACATTTGGTTTAAACAAAGTGGGCCCCAAACCACCATAGGGTCTACCTAAAGACATCTTGTTTTGGCATCTCTCTTATTTACTTTAGCAAAATGTGGTTCCAGAGTCACCATCAATTCTTAATCTGAAGGTTATGTTGACACTCCGTTTGAACAAAATCTGGTTTCAGCCGAATGGCTCTGACACCGAGAAAGTGCCATTCTCTCCCCTGCTTCATTCATGACCTTACTGATGTATAACACTTTTTGTCTGTAATTTGTCCTTGTGCAGTCCTTTCTGTTTTTTTGGAGGGTGGGTGGGTGGGAAGTGTGTGTGTGTGTGTGGGGGGGGGGGGGGGTAGTGGTCTTTTCGCCTCTTAAAAGCATTGCCTCGTGTGCATATAGACAGCCGCTATATTTCACTGCAGTTACAAATCCATCGAAAAAGACACCAAAAGAAATAGAGCAGAACAGAAAGAGAGAATACCACGGAGACTGAGAAAGAAACAGAGAAGGGGTAGAGGTTTGAGAGTGAGGAAGGAGAGAGAGAGAGAGAGAGGGGGGGGGGAGACGGAGAGACAGACAGACTGACTGACTGACAGACAGATAGACAGAGACAGCAACAGAGAGACAGAAACGGAGACATCGGCAGACAGATACACAGACAGACAGGTAAAATGGGTGTGTAGATTCTCTTGGTGTGACAGACAATGTCTGAAAACAGCTACTCTCTTTAAAACGGCCACAGAGTGGGGCACAATAAATGTCTGAAAACAGCTACTCTCTTAGAACGGCCACAGAGTGGGACACAAAAATGTCTGAAAAACAGCTACTCTCTTAAAACGGCCACAGAGTGGGGCACAATAAATGTCTGAAAACAGCTACTCTCTTAGAACGGCCACAGAGTGGGACACAAAATGTCTGAAACAGCTACTCTCTTAAAACGGCCACAGAGTGGGACACAATAAATGTCTGTAAACAGCTACTCTCTTAAAACGGCCACAGAGTGGGACACAAAATGTCTGTAAACAGCTACTCTCTTAAAACGGCCACAGGTGGGACACAAATGTCTGAAAACAGCTACTCTCTTAAAACGGCCACAGAGTGGGACACATAAATGTCTGAAAACAGCTACTCTCTTAAAACGGCCACAGAGTGGGACACAAAATGTCTGAAAACAGCTACTCTCTTAAAACGGCCACAGAGTGGGACACAAAATGTCTGAAAACAGCTACTCTCTTAAAACGGCCACAGAGTGGGCACAATAAATGTCTGAAAAAGCTACTCTCTTAAAACGGCCACAGAGTGGACACAAAATGTCTGTAAACAGCTACTCTCTTAAAACGGCCACACAGTGGGACACAAAATGTCTGAAAACAGCTACTCTCTTAAAACGGCCACAGAGTGGGGCACATAAATGTCTGAAAACAGCTACTCTCTTAAAACGGCCACACAGTGGGGCACAATAAATGTCTGAAAACAGCTACTCTCTTAAAACGGCCACACAGGGGGGACACAATAAATGTCTGAAAACAGCTACTCTCTTAAAACGGCCACAAGTGGGGCACAATAAATGTCTGAAAACAGCTACTCTCTTAAAACGGTCACCAGGCCAGGGAGGGGGGACGGGGGATGGAGGACGGAAGGTAGAGGAGGGAGGAGAGGGGGAGAGCTGGAAGATGGTTAGTCAGATGGATGTTGCAGGCTGTTTTGACATGGAAGTTTGAGGGTAACAGGAAACACAAACGTTTTGCCCCAATGAGCATCTACGGACTGTGAAAAACAACACAGTTCACTGCCTCAGCAGCACCTACAGGGTGGAACCCACATTGTCGGTCGTGTTTTTCGTGATACCTAACAGGTATGATCTGGTTATTCATCTGCAGAAAATCTTAATGAAGTTGTGGAATGTTGTAGACAGGTTATCGAGAGCAGGACGGAAAATAATCGTAGCATAAGTTTGGAATGGTTTCGTACTACCATCCCTCTTCATCGCCCCGCCCCGCATCCCCTCCCCCCTCCCCCATCCCATCCGGCCTCAAGTGCAGAGAGAGAGAGAGAGAGAGAGAGAGAGAGAGAGAGTGAGAGAGAGAGAGAGATTCTCATTCAAGAAAAAAAAAGAAAAAGAGAACCACACACACACACACAACACACACACGCAAGCACGCACGCACGCACTCACACACACACACACACACACACACACACACACACACACACACGCAAGCAAGCAAGCGCGCGCGCCACACACACACACACACACACACACACACACACACACACCACACACACACACTATGGACTGAATAAATTGGGAAGAGATTTAAAATCTTGAAATGACAACTCACTAAATTTGTATATTCCTCGACAAAATGAATCCCAATGCAATGTGATCTGTCACTGTCCTTGTTGTGGTGGTGTGGTCCATAACATTGAACTGAACAACATTTCGGAAAGTAACAGAAATGCTTTCAGTAAAACCATCCAAATAACATCCATGATTTCTATTCATCACTTTGTCATACCGCATGACAAAAAAAACAACAGGAAAAGGCAGGAAGGGCGTGAGCGGTGGAGGGAGGGAGGAGGAGATGGGAGGGGGGTGTGGATAGGAAGAACACCAACAAGTACAGAGATGGGAGGGGTGTGGATAGGAAGAACACCAACAAGTACAGAGATGGGAGGGGTGTGGATAGGACGAACACCAACAAGTACAGAGATGGGAGGGGGGTGTGGATAGGACGAACACCAACAAGTACAGAGATGGGAGGGGTGTGGATAGGAAGAACACCAACAAGAACAGAGATGGGAGGGGTGTGGATAGGAAGAACACCAACAAGAACAGAGATGGGAGGGGTGTGGATAGGAAGAACACCAACAAGAACAGAGATGGGAGGGTG
>CM065719.1:8237386-8242386 GCA_033310375.1 Conus canariensis
GGTACTGATGACCATCAAGGACAGTGTGGGTAAGAGGACTGCCAAAACACCGACAAACTTTGCTTGCCTTTCTGTCCACCTCTGCGCCTGAGCTTTCGGAAGCATTAACTTTAAAATTTCTATTGATGGAGCAGACTGCTTTTCACAGCTTTTTGCGATTTGACGCCATATCTTCAGACTTTGTTGCAGGACATTGTTGATCTTCTGGTCTGGTTTTCTGTGTCTTTGAACACTATCTGGAATTTATGTGTTTTTCGATTCAAAACGCCCAAAACAAACTCTTGACTGGCATACTCTTTCTGTAGTCATAGCACCGTTGCTGGTCAAACGGGGAATGTTGTCACTGGCACGCGCTTCCCCGATCTTTTCGTATTCCATAGAGAGCGATCATAACGGCCTCTTGCCAACTACGTGCCCAATCTGCATGAGAATGACCGCGCAGAGGACAGTGTGTCAACTCAACGTGTGAGGGGATCGTACGGGCCACAGTGTTCACGTGCCGTACACAACCAGAAGTCATGGGCAGCGAACCATGGTCAATGAAGAGCATCATCAGGCGCACAACACACCAAAGCTAAACACCGTAGCATCTACAAAACTCAAAATACTTTCTGTTGGATTACACATTTGTGGCCTTGTCAGAGCGGTCACTGCGGCCACGCTCACCGGGCCTCCATTTTCCCCTTCAGTGGTGTAAAAATCCAAATGTGTTTACTGTTGTGAGAGTAACTTTCAGATTCCCCAAGCTCCCCATGGCGTTCTCTCTCTCTCTCTCTCTCTCTCTCTCTCTCTCTCTCTCTCTCTCTCTCTCTCTCCACGCCACCCCTCTCTCTGTCTATTACAACGAGAATCACTTTCGGATTCCACTAATTCCTAATGGCATCCTCTCTCTCCCTCACCCCTCTCTCTCTCTCTCTCTCTCTCTCTCTCTCTGTCTATGCATTGTGTGTGTGTGTGTTGTGTGTGTGTGTGTTTGTGCGCGCGCGCGCGCGCGCGCGCGTGTGTGTGTGTGTGTGTGTGTGTGGAGAGAGAGAGAGAGAGAGAGAGGACAGAGAGAGAGAGAGAGAGAGTGAGGGAGGGAGGGAGAGATTTAATCGACCTCAACAGATGAAAAGAATATTCAACGTATTGTAATTCTTTAAGATATATTTAAATCCCCACATTCATGTAAAATGATCAACCGAGATCGACAAACACGCTTGCACGACCTCCCACAAATAAACAACCCTCAACTACCCCACCCACCCACCCCACCGTTCACCGCCCTCCTTTCCCATGACGATTCCCACCACCATTATCATTCCCTCTCTGATCACAACAACAACAACAACAAGAAAAAAAACAAGAACGACAAAACAAAACAAAAAATCCTGCCATCCAGATGGTGGCGCTCCGGTAAATTGGTGATCTGCGCGTAGCGCCTGTGACGCTCTTATTGCCATGGAAACATCGGGGACAGGGTCGTTTTGCTGAGAATGCTTTTGTTTTTTTTCTCCTCTTGTGAACGACTTTTCAGAACGACTGTGAGGCCTAAGCCAGTGGAGCCTTACGACAAGGAAGCCGGTGTCTGGTTGACAGCAGACCGGTGGAACCCGGTGATTGGCCGGTTCAAACAGGTGCTCTCCGGGTGCGTTACCTGGAGAAAAATGTGCCCTGACCTCGACGTATAAGCTACTTTAAAGGGAGAAGCTAAACGTGTTCCATGGTGTGTGTGTGTGTGTGTGTGTGTGTGTGTGTGTGTGTGTGTGTGTGTGTGTGTGTGTGTGTCGGGGGGCGGAGGTGAGAGAGACAGATAGACAGAGAAGAAGAAAAAGAAGAAGAAGAAGAAGTAGAAGAGAGAGAGAGAGAGAGAGAGAGAGAGAGAGAGAGAGAGAGAGAGAGAGAGAGAGAGTGGACCTAGTGATTGGCAAGTTCATAAAGGTGCTCATCCGGTGCGTTGCCCTTAAGAGTAATCGACCCTGACCTCAACACGACAGGTGAATACCGAGGGTTCTTCGCACCAACCGTAAGGAAGCTTACAGAATAGTTCGTTGAATTAGCTTGAGAGTTATTCTTAATACTCATGAATAAAACAGAGATGTAAAACTAAAAGCAACCACGAAGTCTGAAAACAAAAGTTTACTTTCGAATTCAGCTTCTTTCCGTTTAAATTCCATTTCATCTTTCACATAAAAAAGTTACATGTTGTCTTTAAGAAGCAGAGTTCAAAAAAGAAAATTTTTGTTGTTTTTGTTTAGATTATATTCAAACTTTTTTTTTTCAGCATAAGAATGGCCAGCCGTTGGAAGTTTAACTCCCAGATGCCGGCTGGTTAGACTCGACAGTGAAACATTTTCCCCGATCAGAGAGACAGACAGACAGAGAGTGAGACAGACAGACAGACAGACAGGCAGGCAGGCAGGCAGGCAGGCAGGCAGGCAGGCAGGCAGGCAGACACAACACACACACACACACACACACACACACACGCACGCAAATACATACATACATACCTACATGCATACATACATACTTACATACATACATACATACATACATGCACACAGAGAATCATATGCACGCGCGTGCACGTGTATGCGTGTGTGCGTGTCTGCGTGCGAGCGTGCATGCGCACTCGTGTGTGTGTGTGTGTGTGTGTGTGTTGTGTGTGTGTGTGTGTGTGTGTGTGTGTGTGTGTGCGTGTGTTGACCTAATGAATCATGGGTGGCGGAAAGAGACTATGGGAAGGGGGGGGGGGGGGGAGTGGGCGGGGAGGCAGTACAGGCAAGCTATTCATCCGAATTACAATGACTTGGCAAAGATCTTGAATACAAAGTGAGCGGAGTACATATATCAGGTGCATCCGCGATCTGTCTAAGCGTTATATCTATGTAAATCTATCTATTTACCTATCCGTGTGTGTGTGTGTGTGTGTGTGTGTGTGTGTGTGTGTGTGTGTGTGTGTGTGTGTGGAGATAGAGTGTATGTGTGTGGTGTGTGTCCGTGTGTGTGCGAGTGTACGTGTGTGGTATGTGTCCGTGTGTGTGTGAGTGTGTGTCTGTGTGTGAATGTGTGCGTCTGTGTGTGTGTGTGTGTGTGTGTGTGTGTGTGTGTGTGTGTGTGTGTGTGTGTGTGTGTGTACGCGAGTGTGTGAGGGTTCGTTGACTGATGGCCCCAAACAGTGTTTCTAACAAATTGATAATACATACTGGTGTACATTCTGTAATTCAAGACTATCATTGACAATGGTTCTATGGCGGTGTGACGTCAATATGTGTCCTCCGCCCTTTCGACTGCACAGAAACAGTCCAATGCTCCCGTGAGGACTTGCAGTATCGTGACGTCCTTCAGCTCTCTCTCTCTCTCTCTCTCTCTCTCTCTCTCTCTCTTTCTTTCTTTCTCTCTCTCTCCCTCTCTCTCTCCCTCCCCTCCCTCCCTCGCCCTCTCTCTCGCCTTCTCTCATTATCCCTCCCTCCCCCTCCCTCTCTCTCCTTCTTTCTCTCTCGCCTCGCCTCTCTTACTTTACCTCTCTCCCTCCCTCTTCTTCTCTTATTCTCTCACTTCCCTCCCACCCCCACCCCAACCCCCCCTCTCTCTCTCTCTCTCTCTCTCCCCTTCTCTGGCTTGTATCTATACGTAGAATCATAGACGTATTTGTATGTAGCAGACCGTGTTGAGTCTGACCATCTTCCTTTGGAACTGCGCTTTTGCTTTTCACAAACTGTTGGTCCTGTCGTGAAGAAGTACAGAGAGAGTCGATATATTGAGAAATTGAAATGGAATGATGATAATAATGCAAACGTGTTTCGTAATCGGATGAAAAACGTTGATACCCTGCAAGTACTGAAAACAGCAATTCGCTGCACAGATGAAAATATCAATGTAGCATTATGTATATTCGATAACTGTATTATAACGAAAGCAGAATGTAATGGGAAAAAAATCAACTCAGGTGAGAGGAATGAATTATGGTTTTATTAAGAATGTAAAGTGACAAAATCAAATACGAGGAAACTTCTAAGAGCGTTTTGCAGAGCGCATTATTGTGAAGACCGCGTAAAATATTGTAAGGCTCGACAAGAATACAAATTATGTTGCAAAGAAAGCAAACAGAGCACAACAAGTCTTTACTTAATTATTTGATAAACATAGTCCATGACCAGAAGGAATTCTGGCAAAATGTTCATAACATTTATGTAACGATATCTCATATACACTGTAATATTTCTAGTGAAGAGTGATACCAGCATCTCAAAAATTTGCTAGAAAACGATGTTTGCAGTGAAGCAGCACAGCAGATATTATAGAAACAAGTTGCCTGCATAGTCCTATTTCAAAAGAGGAGATTCTACCTGCGATAAAGAAGTTAAAGAATGGAAAATCTGCTGGCCCTGACGGTTTGATTGGTGAACTATTTAAAAATGGTGGGCACATCGTGACTATTTCTTTCTTAAATTTTCCATTGCTCTTTTTGATAAAGGACTATATCAAGAAAGCTGGACCGAATCAATTATCATTCCACTATTTAAGAAAGGTGCTGTGAATCATCCTGGTAATCACAGAGGAATCTCGCTGTCTGATATAAGCAGCAAATCGCACAGCTCCATCATTAACAACAGATTACGTAAATGGATCGATCAAAATAACATTACTGGTGAGTATCAAGCTGGTTTCAAAAAGAATCATTCCACTGTAGATCATACGTTTACCCTTTTGGCTCCCGTTCAAAAGCAGTTTTCATGTAATCGTAAGCTATATGTAGCTTTTACTGATTTCGAGGAAGCGTTTGACTATTTCTAGAACATTACTCTGGCTAATAGTGAAAATGAACGGTATCAATGGCAAATTAAATCGGTGTATTAAAAGTATGTGCTACAACGTTAAAGCAAGGGGGGCTTACCGACTATATTTTATGCACACAGGGTGCGAAACAAGGCGATGCTTACAGCCCTGTTCTTTTTCAGTGTTTATAAATGAACTACCTTTAGAAATGATAGCAAACGGAAGACATGGTGCAACAC
>CM065719.1:8247386-8266111 GCA_033310375.1 Conus canariensis
ATCGACCAGGTAGTGAAAGCCGACACACTGTCCAGCGTGTAAATTAGCAGTCAGTTCTTCAGAGTATGCCTGTCTCTGTGACCTTTCTGTGTGTTTTGTTGCATGGCTGCGTTCATCATCAATTTCTTAAAAATTTTCCGATCTAAGGGAAATAAATCATGGGGAAGGCATGGCGCCCGCAGCGTGACCCAGTTTCATCAACCAGGTATGTCAGAAATAGGTGAGATGCGTGAGCGGATGCGTACGCAAAAGCTGTAACTCGACATCGAGTCCAATGCAAACGGGTGCGTTACTTAACATCTGCCGCGTTTGTGTTCATGCACTTCATATTTACACTACCAGATGATGTTCACGCCCATACGTGCGCTCTAGACATCATCCTTGTGTTTATTGACAGCGGCGACGTCTTGCGATGACAACGGAACGCGGCGAGTCGAAACATGACATGTTCGGAAAGCACGTGACAACAGTTCTGAAGCTGTGTCCGTACACTCTTAAAACTTGCTGCACACCTTGGCAATGCATCTTCCTTTCGCCGTGTGAAATGTAATTGAAAGGCGATGACACTTGAGTTTTGCATTGTTTGAGATGTCTCTTGATTCCATCGGCGCCATCTTCGTGAGAAAACGTGCTAGGTCAGTCGATAAACAGACTCGGAGTACAACTGCCAATTTCGCCGAGACTGTGCGTTAAGTCCATTACCATAATTCAAGTATGGTGTTGTTAGTCCGTTAGGCTGTATTTATGTCCATCCATTACTATAGATAAATGTATGGTGTTGTTAGTCCGTTTGGTTGTACTTATGTCCATTAATATAGATAAATGTATGGTGTTGTTAGTCTGTTAGGTTCTTTAGTTAACCACAGGTAGTTACAAAGACTAATCATAATACATTAAAACATGTATCTGTGTAAAATACCTCAAGCAAGAATTCCAACGGCTGTAACAGTTCCCTTGATTTGGGAAGCATTCACAGAATTCCAACGGCTGTAACAGTTCCCTTGATTTGGGAAGCATTCACAGATTCAAGCTTATTTGATCTGCCTTTCTTTTTATTTTTGTTTATTTATTTGTTTACAGTTTATTTATCTATTCCTTCATCTATTCATTTTATTGATGTTTTTGCTTCTTGTTAACTTGCTTTTTCACCGATTTGATTACTTCATCAATGATTTTCAACATTTGACAGACAGAAATATTTCACTCCGTAGAAAGCTCCCGGCCCCATCATCCCTCTCTCTCTCTCTCCCACCCCAATCCTCTCCGACCCTCGAACGTTTTATTCCTTCTTCTCTCTAGCCCATTTGCAGCTGTGTGTATATGTGTGTGTCAGCGCCCGCGCGCATACGTGTGTGCGTGCGTATACAGATGGGGAAAGGGTTTAAAAGACTGGTAATCTGCATTTCCAACATGAAGACAACAAGCAAGAAGATTCCTTTCCATAAAGACGTTGCCCCGAAAGGAACCAAGACTGACTAGTACGCTAATACTACGAATACGTAATCACTTTTTGTTGTTGTTATGAGAAGACGTTAATTACTGACTGTTACATGTTATAACGAAAACGAGGAATGACAAACATTATAGAACATACATCGACAGAAACGTCGGAAAGTGGATGGACACGATGGGGAAATGGCGGGGGATGGGGAGAGGAGGGGAGAGGAGGGGAGGGGGGAACCCAGCCTCTCATTTCAGCTGTGATTAATTGTTTGAACCATCGTCTTCCTTGTTTTGTTACAGACATTACTGTGACAAGCTTGTATTAGCACCGCGGTCCACCAACCTCCGACATGCAATGCAACAGCCATGGCAGTGCTTTTCGATGTTCTTAGAGGCAGGAACAACAGCACTGCCGTTAAACATTCTTGTGAGTCTGAAAGTGGATTCTTCGTCTCCCAGCACCAGCACCACCGCCGTCCTCAAATCCACCCATATGAACGCTTCACCACCACCGCCGTCCTCAAATCCACCCATATGAACGCTTCACCACCACCGCCGTCCTCAAATCCACCCATATGAACGCTTCACCACCACCGCCGTCCTCAAATCCACCCATATGAACGCTTCACCACCACCGCCGTCCTCAAATCCACCCATATGAACGCTTCACCACCACCGCCGTCCTCAAATCCACCCATATGAACGCTTCACCACCACCGCCGTCCTCAAATCCACCCATATGAACGCTTCACCACCACCGCCGTCCTCAAATCCACCCATATGAACGCTTCAACACACATCAGGTGATTCCTGCTGGCAGATTACTGTGAATGGTGAATGGAACAGGGCCAGTTGGGAAACCACAGCTGATACAAAGATGGGATCACCGCTTGACTTCTACCGCCAGAAACTTTGGATCAGGAGACGGTTAATGGATTGCAGATACAGACATGTCATTGGGTAGGAATCTCAGAGAGAATGAATGAATGAATGACTTCAGGAATCTGAGAGAGAAAGAGAGACAGACAGACAGACAGACAGCCAGACAGCCAGAAAGACAGAGATAGAGAGAGACAAAGCGAGAAAGAGACGGACAGAATACGAGAGAGAGAGATTGGTAGGGTGGAAGAAGGGAGGGGGGGGGTGTTGTTCTGTAACAACTGATATTCTGACTTGCTTACGGTTTTATTTCAAAAGCATGCTGCTTCTCAAAACGCTTGCTTTGATTGTACAGCGGTGTGGTTCACGTACCTTATTGTGTCACCGGAAGTAACAGCGAGGTCAAAGTCAAGGTTGGTCACCGCTCTTATCCACCACCACCACCCCACCTCCCTACCCTCTCGGAGGTTCTATACGCCCTGCATAGCTCAGCCAGAAGGTTCTCTTGCAGGACCCACCCCTGATGGTCGTGAAGAACCAGAGAATGCTGTGGTCAGAGCACCGTGAACAGCACAATGGTTGTGAAGAACCAGACAACGATGTGGTCAGAGGAACGTGAACAGCACAATGGTCGTGAAGAACCAGAGAATGATGAGGTCAGAGGAACGTGAACAGCACAATGGTTGTGAAGAACCAGACAACGATGTGGTCAGAGGAACGTGAACAGCACAATGGTCGTGAAGAACCAGAGAATGATGAGGTCAGAGGAACGTGAACAGCACAATGGTCGTAAAGAACCAGAGAATGATGACGTCAGAGGACCGTGAACAGCACAATGGTCGTGAAGAATCAGAGAATGATGAGGTCAGAGCAACGTGAACAGCACAATGGTCGTGAAGAACCAGAGAATGATGAGGTCAGAGCAACGTGAACAGCACAATGGTCGTGAAGAACCAGAGAATGATGTGGTCAGAGGACCGTGAACAGCACAATGGTCGTGAAGAACCAGAGAATGATGTGGTCAGAGGACCGTAAACAGCACAATGGTCGTGAAAAACCAGAGAATGATGTGGTCAGAGCAACGTGAACAGCACAATGGTCGTGAAGAACCACAGAATGATGACGTCAGAGGAACGTGAACAGCACAATGGTCGTGAAGAACCAGAGAATGATGAGGTCAGAGGACCGTGAACAGCACAATGGTCGTGAAGAACCAGAGAATGATGAGGTCAGAGCAACGTGAACAGCACAATAGTGGTGAAGAACCAGAGAATGATGAGGTCAGAGCAACGTGAACAGCACAATGGTCGTGAAGAACCAGACAACGATGTGGTCAGAGGAACGTGAACAGCACAATGGTCGTGAAGAACCAGACAACGATGTGGTCAGAGGACCGTAAACAGCACAATGGTCGTGAAGAACCAGAGAATGATGAGGTCAGAGGACCGTGAACTGCACAATGGTCGTGAAGAACCAGAGAATGATGAGGTCAGAGGACCGTGAACAGCACAATGGTCGTGAAGAACTAGAGAATGATGAGGTCAGAGGACCGTGAACAGCACAATGGTCGTGAAGAACCAGAGAATGATGACGTCAGAGGACCGTGAACAGCACAATGGTCGTGAAGAACCAGAGAATGATGAGGTCAGAGGACCGTGAACAGCACAATGGTCGTGAAGAACCAGAGAATGATGAGGTCAGAGCAACGTGAACAGCACAATGGTCGTGAAGAACCAGAGAATGATGAGGTCAGAGCAACGTGAACAGCACAATGGTCGTGAAGAACCAGAGAATGATGACGTCAGAGGAACGTGAACAGCACAATGGTCGTGAAGAACCAGAGAATGATGTGGTCAGAGGACCGTAAACAGCACAATGGTCGTGAAGAATCAGAGAATGATGACGTCAGAGGACCGTAAACAGCACAATGGTCGTGAAGAACCAGAGAATGATGACGTCAGAGGACCGTGAACAGCACAATGGTCGTGAAGAACCAGAGAATGATGACGTCAGAGGACCGTGAACAGCACAATGGTCGTGAAGAACCAGAGAATGATGAGGTCTGAGGACCGTGAACAGCACAATGGTCGTGAAGAACCAGAGAATGATGTGGTCAGAGGACCGTGAACAGCACATTGGTCGTGATGAGGTCAGAGGAACGTGAACAGCACAATGGTCGTGAAAGACAGACAGACTGAAACTGACAGAGAGGGTGGGGGAGGACAGAGACAGACTGACAGAGAGAGAGAGAGAGAGAGAGAGAGAGAGAGAGAGAGAGAGAGAGAGAGAATATGTGCATCCACGCGCGTGAGCGTTTCAAAAATATACATCCTAACGTATTTTGCTATTTTTATGTGTATGCACGCGTGCACGCACGCAGACTTACACACACGCGCGCGCGAATACACAAATATATACATATTAATGAGTCGAATGACGTATATCACCACCATCATTACACACACACACACACACACACACACACGCACACACGCACACACGCACGCACGCGCGCAGCGCGCGCGCGCGCCGAGAACTCCAGAACTGCCACGTACTTGGTGAGTCGACGGGTGTCCATCATGAATTCGCCTGGTGCCATCTGGACAGGCCAGCTGTGCTGCAGCACAGCCACTTCAACAACACCGATGAATCTCAAGGTCAGCAGTCGCCACTACAGCCGACGACACAAGGCGTGGTGCCCACTGTGAGCCACAAGTCATTCCTGTTCACAAACAGATACACACACTGTGGGCCACAAGTCATTCCTGTGCACAAACAGATATACACACTGTGGGCCACAAGTCATTCCTGTTCACACACAGATATACATACTGTGGGCCACAAGTCATTCCTGTTCACAAACAGATATACACACTGTGGGCCACAAGTCATTCCTGTTCACAAACAGATATACACACTGTGGGCCACAAGTCATTCCTGTGCACAAACAGATACACTGTGGGCCACAAGTCATTCCTGTTCACAAACAGATACACACACTGTGGGCCACAAGTCATTCCTGTTCACACACAGATATACACACTGTGGGCCACAAGTCATTCCTGTTCACACACAGATATACACACTACTGTGGGCCACAAGTCATTCCTGTTCACAACAGATATACACATTGTAGGCCACAAGTCATTCCTGTTCACACACAGGTATACACACTGTGGGCCACAAGTCATTCCTGTTCACACACAGATATACACACAAAATGAATACAAATCTAAACAGCCCTATTTCTATTGATATAAATATATTTTCAAAATGAAAGAAAAAAAAATGTCAGTGTTTTGTCTTGTAACTTGTTTGTTCCTTTTGTCCCGCGGAATAATCACAGTTTATCTTCTAAACGTGTTTATATTTAATTAGTATGGACGAACATTTTCAAAATGGAACAAACACGTGTTTGTATTTAATTGATATAGACAAACAACCGGATTTTATGACAATTTTATATGCGCTGGTAAAGATTCTTCAGTCAACACGCGCGCGCGCACACACACACGCAAGCACGCACAAACACACGCAAGCACACACACACACACACACACACACACACACACACACACACACACACACACACACAAACACACACACACCTGTAAATTGTTTTCTCTTCACCACATACACTCTTGTGCAGATGCGGTTATTACAGTAGGTCAATTTGCTCAGATTTACGTGTTCAGTGATTGATCTGTTCCCAGAAAAATCACTAGTCGTTTGCAGTTTTGGTGATATATGTGAATACATTTGGAAAAGCTATGTGAAGATGTGTGTGTGTGTGTGTGTGTGTGTGTGTGTGTGTGTGTGTGTGTGTGTGTGTGTGTGTGTTGTGTTGTGTGTGTGTGCATGTCCATGTGTGTGTGCGTGTCCGTATTCGTGTGTGTGTGTGTGTGTGTGTGTGTGTGTGTGTGTGTGTGTGTGTGTGTGTGTGTGTGTGCGTGCGTGCGTGCGTGCGTGCGTGCGTGTATGTGTGCGCGCGCGCGGCGCGTATGTGTATGTGTTTCGAAAGTATAGTGCTTGCTCTCTCTCTCTCTCTCTCTCTCTCTCTCTCTCGGGGTGCGCAACAAGATGGCGGAAAGGAAGCAAGGTATGCTGTGAGCTCTTGAACGAAATCAGTGTTCCTACTTCTAGAAGTGTCTAAGCAGTTTTTCCTTGTAAACGAAAGTAGACAGCAAATATTAGTAAAAGTGAGTTAGGACAAGAATGGTGGAACTGGCCGAGTGGAGAGCCAGGATAGGCCTCTTTGGTGGGTCGACAAAACTGAAAATACGTAGAGAAAATGGCGACAGATCGAAAGTGTTGGGGGTGAGGGAGGTTCTGTTGGGATGCATCGGACTGTGCTACTTCGCGCTAATGATAAGATGTGCACTGGAGATGACTACTGTTGCGTTTGGCCAGTGCACAGTCAGCGTCGACTACCAGAAAACAGTTCCCTCTGGTACTTTGAACGGGGTTCGAAACGAAAATGAAAATACACACGATATGATGACGTCATGGATTGAGGTAAATAACACACTGTTAAGCAGGTTAACAACAACACAAGTGTACGAAAGGGGCAGTTCAGGAGCAATTATGTATGTTTTGGGGACAATCCTGTTAATGGTGAACCTCTCATACCTACAGAAAAGATTACTGCTGAGCAACGATGTTGAACGGAATCCCGGACCGAATCCTAGCCCGAGTAGCAGCAACGTCAACGAGAAGATAGAAGAAGAGGCTCAGAAGTTACAACGTAACCTAGAACCCAAATTCACAAATATGGAATCACAAATGGCTCAGATACTCGTATATGTAAAAAACCTCACCGACACGCAGAAAGCTTTCTCCAACTCACTCAGCACCCAGTCAGACACGATAAACAGAATGGATCAGAAACAAACACAAATGGCAGACATACTTACTCAACTACACAAAGAACTGGCAGAAACTAAAAAGAACACACAGAGAAATATGGTAGCAGTAGAACAGTTAGGAAGAAAACTGGAGCACACGTGGGATAAACTGGACAGCATCGACGACGAATTGGATAGGTTAGAAAGTTTTTCCAGGAGGAACAATGTGAAGCTTTTTGGAATAAAGGAAACCATAGGCGAGGACTGTGAAAAATTAGTGAAAGAGCTACTGCAAACATATATGCCGGACGAGGAATGGGCTGAAGATGTTGTAGAGAGGGCCCATAGACTGGGAAGACCCAATACAGCAAGCCATAACCCGCGACCCCTAATAGTGAAACTGTTGAGGTGGAAGGATACGATCCGGATTATGCAGAACACTGAAGCAAGAGAGAGGATGAGAGAAAACGGAATCAGGGTGGCCCAAGATAGAACAAGGAGGCAGACAGCTGCCTTGAAAAGTCTGAGAGAAGAAGGCAAGACTGGGTACATTTACAGGGGAAAGGTGTATGTTAAAGGACAACCCAGAACATCTTTTGTGCCCTACAGAGCTTCCAGACCGCAGCAGAGAAGACAGGAGGGAGAGTACACTTCCAGGAACCACCTCGGGTTGGAAGGAGGAACAAGGACGACATGGAACCAGACCGAGAGACAGGCCGATGGGCGGGAGTATGAAGAAAACGAGAGCAGGGACTGGGACAATGAGTGGAGAAGGGAGAGAGAGAGGATGAGAGTGGGACGTCATGGAAGTGAGGCGGAGAGTGAGAGGGAAAGTATGGGGGAGAGAGACAGACTGAGTGTAAGAGTGAGAGCAAAGGAGATGGAGGGAAGAATGGAAAGAGAAAGACAGGAAAGAGAGAGCGTGAGAGAGCGTAACCGCAAGGGAATGGACGGAGAGAATGAGAAATCTGTCAGAAAGAAGGCTGGAGGAGAAAGAAGAAACTCTGGAGGTGAAGGTGAAAGTGGAAGTGAGCCTGACATGCAGTTGGTATGGAATGAAATTGTTTCAGAATTGGGGGGGTCTCTTTCAGATGAAGAGCAGGAGATAGAAGAAGAAATACAGATGAAGAAAAGTGGTGAAGGAAGAATGGAAGGAAGAGAGATGGTCAGTGGGGATGAAAGAGTGAGCGGGTCAGACAAAGAAAGGGTGACAGATATGAGTGATGAACAGAAGAATGAAAAAATGGGTGCTAGGCCAAAAGAGGGGGACAAAGACAAAATGAAAACACGCACAGCAAGCAAGCATACATTAGGATCCAACGCAAGCAATACTAAGTTGGGCAATAAACAAGTACAGAACACCCAAGCTAATACACACAGGAAGGGCAAAAAAGACAAAAAATGAGGGGAAGGCCAAGGCCATTCACAAATACAAGGTAATAATGTAGTAGAGGATAAGTATAAGAAAATTTCCTTCATGTGTTGGAATGTTGAAGGTCTGCTGGAGAAATTGTCAGATCCTGATTTTTTTGAATTTACAACTGCTTTTGATATCTGTTGTTTATCTGAGACATTTACTCTAAAACATTTTGATTTTGAGACAAAGTTTCAGGAATTTCTACATCTTTACTGTCCAGCCAGAAAATATACTAGAATGGGCAGACCCTCTGGTGGATTGATAATGCTGATAAAGAAGGAACTATCTGGGTATGTTCAGTTGATTAATACTAATATAGAAAATGTATTATGTGTGAAGCTACAAAAAAACCTGTTACAATGTGATAGAGATGTACTATTTCTTGGTGTGTATGTACATCCGGTTGACAGTCGTTTTTATGCTGACAAGGATTATGATTGTACCATAGAAATGATAGAACAATACATTTGTACACAAATTGAACAAGGGAATGAATATTTATATATTATAGGAGGAGACTTAAATGCTCGTATTGGGGAATGGGGATTAAATATTGAGGATGAAAATGATATATTCGACAGAGAACAGAATGTGTATGCACGTAAGTCAAAGGATAACATCATCAATGGATTCGGAAAAAGGCTTATTGAACTTTGCGCAAGTTTTAATTTAACTCCCCTGAATGGCTTAAATATGAAAAACTTTGACAGTGCATTCACATTCTTCTCGGAAAGGGGAAATAGTGCTATAGATTTCTATGTATGCTCCATAGAATTAATCGAAAATGTTGACAGCTGTTTAGTGGATGAAAGAATTGAGTCTCACCATATGCCCGTTAGAATGGAGCTTCTGAGCACAGTGCAGGATATCCAGAAAGATCAACAAAAGAGAACATTTACAAAGAAAATAAAATGGGACCCAGCCAAAGCACAAGTCTACATAAACTTCATGGAATCTGAAAGAGCACAAACAATATTAGAACAAATTAAGGAGGAAATTGATCAAGATGTAGATACAAGTATAGTTAAATTTAACCAATTACTAAAGAATGCTGGAGAATGTATGAGCAAAATAACTAGTTCAGGAGGGGACTATAAACCTACAAATGGGTGGTATGATAAAGTGTGCAAGATGGAAAAGAAAGAAACAAGACAAGCACTGTGTAGACTTAATTTAATAGATAAAAATAAAAATCCTATTAAATATGAAGAAAGAAAGGAAATATATAATAACAAACGGACTTCTTATCAAAAAATGATTAGAGGAAAGAAAAAACAATACAGGGAACAGATATATGATACACTTATGCAAAATCAGAAGGATAGCCAGAAATTCTGGAGCACAATAAAAAACATTAGAAGAAAGAAAAATAAATTACCAGTTATTACATCTGAACAATGGAAAGAACATTTTGAAAGCATATTGAACCCCCAAATAACAGGAAGGCAAGGAGCTATTGTAAGAGAACAGCAAGTGAATATTGAAGAGATTCTAGTACAAGAGCTAGATGAAGATATAACAGAACAGGAAGTAGGTTTAGCAATAAACAAACTGAAATCAGGTAAATCCCCAGGAATAGATGAAATCCCCCCAGAATTTCTAAAAACAATATATAGTAAAATAATACCATATCTAACTAAGTTATTCAATAAACTGTTCCAAGAAAGTTACTTCCCCTTAGAATGGTCACGTGCAGTAATTGTACCACTCCACAAGAAAGGTGATAAGCAAAACCCAGGAAATTATAGAGGGATTTCACTGTTATGCATTACAAGTAAAATTTTTACAGCAATAATCAACAGAAGACTTTACAACTGGGCAGAAGATGAGAACAAAATTAGTAAGGAACAAGCAGGATTTAGAAGGGGATATTCGACAATAGACCACATTTTCACATTAACAACTATGATAACAAATTGCCTCTATGGCAGACGTAGAAGTAAATTTTATGTAGCATTCATAGATTATCAGAAAGCATTTGATACTGTAAATAGAGACAAATTATGGGAGATACTACAGAAACATAAAGTATCTACAAAAATGCTCAACATGTTAAAAGGTATATACAAAACAGTTCAAGCTTGTGTTAGATATGGAACTGATTTAACAGAATTTTTCGAATGCCCAGCAGGAGTGAAACAAGGTTGTTTGTTGTCCCCCTTGATTTTTTCTCTATTAATAACAGAAGTGGCGGACAATGTTACAAGAAAAGGGAGACATGGTTACCAATTTCTACCAGGTGCAGAAGAGATGTACACATTGTTATTTGCAGATGACATAGCCCTGATATCATTAACACCAGCCGGCTTACAAAACCAATTAAAGAACCTACAACAAGCCTCGGATTCTATAGGTTTAACAGTAAATCTACAAAAAACAAAAATAATGGTTTTTAGGAAAGGGGGCTACTTGGGTAAAAAGGAGAAATGGTACTACAAAGACCAAGAACTAGAAGTAGTAAACAGTTATAAGTACCTAGGTTTCACCTTGACAACTAAACTCTCAGTAGACATATCACTTTCTGAATATGCAGGTAGAGCGAAAGGCAAAATTATGGAAATAATGAAAACTATGTATAGTTTAGGACATATAGATATGGCTATTTACTTTAAACTGTTTGATACTCAAGTTAAACCCTTACTCTTATACGCAGCAGAAGCATGGGGCCTAACTAGATATAAAGCAATAGAAAATATACACTTGTTCGCCTGTAAAAAATATATGGGTGTGGGCAAGAAAACCCCAAATAATCTAATATATGGAGAATTGGGTAGATATCCTATATGCATAGACAGCACAATAAGGGCGATTAGGTATTGGTTTAAAATTATAAAAATGGCACCAAACAGACTCCCCAGACAAGCATATGAAAGAGAAAAGACCGAAATAAACAAATCTCAAAATTGGGCATTAGAATTAAAACACTGTTTAGACATATATGGCTTTTCAGAAGTATGGCTAAATGAAGGTGTAGGAGATGAGAACAGATTTATTTCAGTATTAAGACAAAGAATGATAGACTGTCACAAGCAGAACTGGCATGATAAAATAGAAAACAGCGAACGTTTTAATACTTATCGCTCTTTTAAATCTGTACACCATACTGAAAAATATTTCTACGACATCACAATAGCGAAATTTAGAAAAGCACTAACCAGACTACGTTTAGGGGTAAACGAATTACATATAAACAACAAGTTCACAGACAAGGAAGCAATTACAACATGTCCTTTTTGTCCAACAGAAGAAACCGAATTACACTTTTTCAAGATATGCCCATGTTATAGACAATTAAGGGAGAAATATATTTATAAACATTATAGAAATAAGGATACAATTACACTAAGAAACCTATTACAAAATGAAAATGTGGAAATGACACGTGATGTAGCAATGTACACTTTTTATGCATTAAAATTCAGAGAAACACAAATATAAGACAAAGAGAAGAGACTTGGTTTTGCTTCCGTGGATTTATAGCCGAATTCAAACTGTATATGTCTGTGTGTATGTGTGTACATATACATATGTATGATTATGTGAATGCTTATGTGTAAAGCATATAAACATGTGAATCTATATGCATAATAAATGAACATGGATGTGTTGTGATATCATAATATCTAGAGAAGATTGAATCATGGATTTAACTTGGAAGGTGTTTCTCAGTATGGAAAGTAACACAAATACCTGAATGAGTACGAAATTGTGATTGGTGTGACGATATGAACAGATTTACGAATGAGATGTTATATGAACACATGAGATTATGCAATTGTATACTCAGATGTGAAGCAAGACAAGGACTATGATGGAAAGATAACTATATAAAAGTGAATACAAGGGTGTAATATGAGGGAACATGAATGTAATATAATATGAAGGAATGGAATTATGGAAATGAATATGTTTTGAGGAAATTATGTGCAATGAATGAATATGAATATGAATGGAAATGTACAATTATGAATGGAAATGAGGGAGAATGAGGTTATTACAAATGGATGATGGAGTAGGGATACTTTTAAGAACATGAACAAGATTGTAAAATGTGCATGTGTGTATGTGTGTGTGTACGCATGTGTGTGTGTGTGTGTGTATGCGTACATGTGTGTGTATGTGTGTATCATACACTGTATGTATGTGGGTGATATACACATGTATGTGGGTATATATATACATATGCATGTGTGTGTGTGAGTGTGTGTGTGTGTGTGTGTAAATGAAAAACAAAAGAATAGAAAAGAAAAGTAATAAGTATGAGGATGAGACTGACTGAGTCAAGATGGATCAAGAAGTGTAGTAGAATTGAATGTATAACTAAAAATATGTAATTACGCAAGAGTACAGATAATTAAGGCAACTAAGAGGGAATACGTTGTAATTATAATCCGAATGGATATAAGTAAGAATACATAACAAGTAAGAAGGAGCATGGGGTGGGGGGGGGGGGGGGGGAGCATGGAGGAAGGCACCGGATAACACAATATGGGAACAAACGTGGCCACCGTGGGGGGGGGGGGGGGGGTAGTCTAGGTATATGAATGGTTCAAGTTAAATGAGTATGGAAAATGTGCATATAATAGAAAATCAAATGGATTTAAGAAAACATGTATGGAAGAGGAAGGTTAAAATAAGTAACGAAATCTGTATATACATACACACGTAAAACTACGAAATGAATACAAAGGGAAACATAGATAAATAATTTGACCATGAAGTGATGAAGTATGTAAGTAAGATAATCCAGGAAACGAAAGTAGGACGAGAATTTGGCCAGTTTAGTAAAGCAAACAGTAAGGCACGTAGGAGAATTAAGAAGTAGGTCAACATGCAAATCAGCATGAAGCGGTGATGAATGCGTTCCATTCCGCTACTCGCACACAGTGTCAATCTCCCTCTGGCCGTCTCTCGCCCGTTCTTCCGCTCTCTGCTCAGAGAGCGAGGGGGGGGGGGGGGGGGGGGGGGGGGGGGGGTAGTGGAGCGTGAGGCGGATGGGGCGATAGTGGGAGGCGGTGGGAGCGAGTGTGGGAGAGAGAGTGGGAGTAGGAATGAGAATTGTCTGTCGAGTCTTGGCTGGATCGTCTGCTGTGATGGCTGCCCGTTGATCAGAGTATAATTAGCATGGTTTTGTACTCTTTGAATAACGATAGCTGTTGTATGCATTTTGATTATTTTCCGACGGTTGTTTTGAATTATCCAAGTTTGAACTCTAGGGATCCGACCATTGAGGGACTCCTCTGGTCGGCGGGCGGTCAAGACACAGTGTGCGAGTCAAGTGTCGACAAGACCCACGGGACAGAATATGACAGGGTCTCAGGCTGAAAGAAATAGGGGAAAACGACAATTAAAGTGAAAAAACTGAAGGAATGTACCAACCTGATACATGGAAAGCAACAAGGTTTTAGTAATTTATCCATGGGGCTGCTAAATCCAACGAATATAAACAACACAAGTCCAACACCACACGAACCGACCACAGACGAACACACTCTGTGTGTCAAAGGTCAGCATGGCAGCTTTGTTATGTAGACTCAAGATTCGGGGTTTACCTTTGCACCGGAGAGGGCGATAGGCTTATTTTGCGCATGCGTAATTGATGTAAACAAAAGATGCTTAAAATAGTACAGCTTTCCGGAGAATCTTACGACGCAGGGAAGAAAGGTTTTCACTGTATAAACGAAATATGATGAGGGTAACGAAATAGAAAACATGTGTTTTGTATGATAGTATCAACAGCATTAATATCATGAGTTTTAAAATAAAAAAATATATATACTTACATTACGTTCATAAGGAAGAATTGTACCAAGTAGTGTTAATGTATGATCAAGATAGAATTTTGCATGTACATACTGTCAGGGAAGAATGCTTCGTTGTAGTTATGGTGAATTTTGTTCTGATTATGTAAAATTGATGTATATTTCTTGTTGCGTACTCATGTGAATAGGTGATGGCCTCACAATTAAAGTCACGAGTCACGAGTCACGAGTCACGAGTCTCTCTCTCTCTCTCTCTCTCTCTCTCTCTCTCTCTCTCCATCCATCCATCTTTCGGTCTTGTATGAGCTTTAAAATTACACGCAATCCTGCTCCATAGGTCTACACTACATGCTTGTACTCCCCATCCTCACACCTACCCGCCTTCAATCCGATGCACACAAAGATCCACGGGCGCGCACACAATATACCACCACTAAATTCTACTATTATTACTAATATTCTTGTACTGGGAAGGAGGGAAGAGACAGAGAGAGAGAGGAGGAGGAGAAGGCAGAAGGGGGGAGGAAATGAGGGACCTCGAATGTGCTTGAAGAATAAAAGTGTCAACGGCTCTTTCTATCAATCACGAGACGTTACTATTTTTAGTGTATGCCCTCGCGGCCCGCGGATACATTAATAATGGACGGCAATAAGTGGAAAAGATTTCCGTTTTGAATTTTACCCCAACGTTTATCTTGCGGATATCGAGGATGAGGTTGAGTTTGAACAGGAAAAGTCTGAATTAGAAACTAGAATCTTCGAACTTCATCTTTTTCTTCATCTCTGTCTCATTAACATTTGAACATGAATATGGATGTCCCGCCACATCACTCAGTACACTTCCTTTTGATCCCTCGATGTTAGCCTGGAATACAAAGTTCAATAACAGAACACGATGTACTCGGGAACACTTACAAGGGCAGAATGAAGTGGGGGGGGGGGGGGGGGGCAAGTTCATGTTGCACTGCATGTTTAAGCTCAAAGTGCACCGGCGTGACATAAATGTGTCACAGTAACACTTGTCTTTTGAGGATTGATGTCATCCCAATGTATTCATGTTTGTTTTCGTGGAGCTGCAAACCAAATTCTTGACGGGTTATAAGCGGTGTTTATTCAGCATGTGATGGGCCAAGCCGTATCACTTTCACCCCATTCGTTTCTTTAGGGTTGTTCGCTTTTCTCTCTCTCTCTCTCTCTCTCTTCTCTCTCTCCTCCTCTCCTCTCTCTCTTTCTTCTCTCTCTCTATTACCCTTCGATAATAAAGAATTTGTCTTGTTCTTATCTTGTCTTGTTCTTGTCTTCTTCTTTCCTCTCTCTCTCTCTCTCTCTCTCTCTCTCTCTCTCTCTCTCTCTCTCTTTTTACCCTCGATAATAAAGAATTTATCTTGTTTGTCCCTCTCTCTCTCTCTCTCTTCTCTCTCTCTCTCTCTCTCCCCCTCTCCTTCTCTCTCTCTTCTCTCTCTCTCCCCCCTCTCTCTGTTATTTCATTTTTCCCACTTCCTAATTTTCCCCCCAATTGTTTCGGAGGGAGGGGGATGCCATGGGAGGGGAGGGGGCATTACGAACCAACGTCACCCCCAATCGGGCCCAAAACACCCAACGACAAAAAAAAGAAATGGGGATGATTGAGTCATAATTTTGCAATGAACTTTACAACATCCAAGGGGGGAGGGTGGGGGGGGGGGCTGGGGGGTGGGGGGGGGAGTGGTGCGAAGGATGACAAGGGCCAAAGGGGAGGCTGGGAATGGGGGGAGGGGTTTTAAGGGCGAGAGGGAGGGGGGGGGGAGTTGGGGAGGGTGGGGGGGGGAAGGTGATGCAAAAGGGGGGAGGGGGGAGAAATTTTTTAAATCGTCGTCAAAAAAGATTTCCATGCAAGCTCGCAGCAGCCCAACATGGAGGACTGGGGGGGGGGGGGGGGGGGAAGAGGGGGGCGGGGTGGGGGGGGGGGGGGTGAATGCACCACACGAAACACAATAGAGGAATAGGGGGGAATTTTCAAACTAACATCAAAAAAAGCATTTTCGAGCCTTTTTGATTTCGTTTTGGAGGGTTTTTGTGGGGAGAGGGGAAGGTGGGGGGGGGGGGGCTACGGGGGTCTGATCCCTATAACTCCTCCGCCCCTTTTTGCCTCTTCCCCATCCAATCCCCCGCCCCATAAACATCCATTTTTCTTCTCTCTTCTCTCTATCTCTCTCTCTTCTGTATGCTTTGGGTTTCGTGTCCGCCTGTAATCCCCCTCTCCAGAATGCCCATGCAATTTTTCCCCCACTCCTTTCTCTTAATTTTTTTTTTTATGGAATGTGGGGGGGCCATGTTTTCCCCTTGATTAAAGCCCCAAGGGAAATACCCCCAAAACCCCTTACGTTCCTAACCTTTTTCAAGAACGTCGCGATTCTGTCGTGCCCGTTTGAAAAAGGGCCGCCCCCCATGGGGTAAAAAATTTTGGACGCAACGGATCCCCCCCCCCCCCCCCCTTTCCGCCCCCTCTCCTCTGCTGTCTGTCTCTCCCCCCCTCTGTCTGTCTTCTCTCTCTCTTCTCTCTCTCTCTCTCTCTCTCTTCTCCCTCCTCTCTCTCTCTCTTTTCTCCTCTCTGTTTTTCCCCCCTTTTTTTGTATGTGGAGCCATCCCCCCAGTTTAAAAAATTAAAAATTCCCCAACAACGGCCAACTGCAGGCTTACCCCGGGCCCGTCGAAAGCGATTTCTGGGGCCCGAATCTTTATGGCTCGACAGGTATGAAAAAACTACAAACGAAAAGACGAAAAAAATTTAAAAAAACCGTTCAAAAAAACCCCTTTTCGACTCAACTTTTTTTTGGTTAAAAAATTTTGAGTCTTTAAACCAAACCGGCAAAAAACTGTCTTTGTAACTTGAAGTCAGGGGAAAGGCATCTTACGCAGTTAGTAACGTTGTTACTTTTTTTTGCGTTATCGTTCTTGTTTCTTGCGTCACAATACTACCCCTTTTTGATTTTGGACATAAAATGAGGGGGCCCCCTTTCCCTTCCCGACTACAGTAGGGTTCAAGAAGTCTGGCATTTGAATTTAAAACGCGGTTTTATTATATCCGGTTCCCTTGAATAGGGCGTATAAGTAACAAAAGCAGAAGCCAAAGAATTAATTTTTTTTTAAAAAAATTAAAGAAACACACAACAACACACACCACAACCCCAACCACACACACACAAAAGAGAGGAGAGAAGGAGAGAGAGAGGGAGAGGGGAGAGAGGAAGAGAGAGAACATCGTCTCTTTCGAAGGCAGTTTTTCAAAAAAGTAAAGCGTAAACAGCAAAAACGATTTTGGTGAACTATGAAATTACAATAACAATAATAACACACCTTTAAAGGAAAAAATACAAAGTTGCAACACGTCATAACCTCGGCTCATATTTTAGTTCAATGCATCCATATTTGGGGGGGGGCAACTGTTTTCTTTCCCGCATACACTATTGATGTTAACCCCAGTAAAAAAGCTTTTGTCTGTATGCTACATTTCTTTCCTTGTTTTTTTGAGGAACGCAGCCCCGGCAGAAAAAAAAGGATCGACAACAAAAAAACAAAGCAAAAAAACACAAAAGAGCATTACCCTTCACCTCTTTATTCGATCTTAGCAAAATGAAAATTTATGCTAAAATTCAATTTTTGACAAAAGAAACTCAAACATGGCTTTGGGCCAGTCCGTTTTGTGTTGGTGTTGTGTGTGTGTGTGGTGTGTGGTGTGTGTTGTGTGTGTGTGTGTGTGTGTGCGATGATAAACTGACCTTCCAATAGGGCAAAGCACAACACACAATACAGTTTTTTTGCCAACGGCCATTTTTGTTTAAAAATCAAAAAACAATTTTTTGTTTTTCCGTACCTTTATGGGGACATTTTATTTCGGGGTCTTCTTTTCCGAGTCCTTCTTTGCGCAAAATTCAAAATGAATGGGGGCATTCGGGAATGTAGAAGGAAGGGGGGGGGGGGGCGGGGGGGTTTAAAAAAAAATGCTGACAAAAAACCCATTGATGAAGGCTTCAGAACTCTGGGGAACGATGTGTTTTTTAAATTTTGAAATAGGTGTGTTGGAAAAGAGTTTGTTTTTAGATCAAGATTCCAGAATTTAAAAAAATCTTCTACATAAGAAAGAAATTCTTAAAAAAAAAACACCTTCCTAACTCTTGCAACTTTTTTTTAAACCAGGGAGGAGCGAGGTTTTAAAAATAAAGCAAAAGTTGGAGGGGGAAATTACTTGGAAATTGTTTCTTTCTTTGTCGCAATTACCCTCCCCTTTTCCCCAAAATGGGGGGATTAATACGATGTTGAAAACAGTTCTTTTAAAACGTCCTCCATGCCTTCCCCCCTATTGTTTGCCCCCCCCCCCAAACCCCCCCCCCCCCCCCCCCA
>CM065719.1:8266211-8276211 GCA_033310375.1 Conus canariensis
CTCCTCTCTCTCTCTCTCTCTCTCTCTCTCTCTCTCCACCCATCCATCTTTCGGTCTTGTATGAGCTTTAAAATTACACGCACATCCTGCTCCATAGGTCTACACTACATGCTTGTACTCCCCATCCTCACACCTACCCGCCTTCAATCCGATGCACACAAAGATCCACGGGCGCGCACACAATATACCACCACTAAATTCTACTATTATTACTAATATTCTTGTACTGGGAAGGAGGGAAGAGACAGAGAGAGAGGGGAGGAGGAGAAGGCAGAAGGAGGAGGAAATAAAGGGACCTCGAATGTGCTTGAAGAATAAAAGTGTCAACGGCTCTTTCTATCAATCACGAGACGTTACTATTTTTAGTGTATGGCCCTCGCGGCCCGCGGATACATTAATAATGGACGGCAATAAGTGGAAAAGATTTCCGTTTTGAATTTTACCCCAACGTTTATCTTGCGGATATCGAGGATGAGGTTGAGTTTGAACAGGAAAAGTCTGAATTAGAAACTAGAATCTTCGAACTTCATCTTTCTTCTTCATCTCTGTCTCATTAACATTTGAACATGAATATGGATGTCCCGCCACATCACTCAGTACACTTCCTTTTGATCCCTCGATGTTAGCCTGGAATACAAAGTTCAATAACAGAACACGATGTACTCGGGAACACTTACAAGGGCAGAATGAAGTGGGGGGGGGGGGGGGGGGGGGCAAGTTCATGTTGCACTGCATGTTTAAGCTCAAAGTGCACCGTGCTGTGACATAAATGTGCACAGTAACACTTGTCTTTTGAGGATTGATGTCATCCCAATGTATTCATGTTTGTTTTCGTGGAGCTGCAAACCAAATTCTTGACGGGTTATAAGCGGTGTTTATTCAGCAGTGTGATGGCCAAGCCGTATCACTTTCACTCATTCGTTTCTTTAGGGTTGTTCGCTCTCTCTCTCTCTCTCTCTCTCTCTCTCTCTCTCTCTCTCTCTCTCTCTCTCTTTCTCTCTCTCTCTCTATTACCCTCGATAATAAAGAATTTGTCTTGTCTTATCTTGTCTTGTCTTGTCTTCTCTCTCTCTCTCTCTCTCTCTCTCTCTCTCTCTCTCTCTCTCTCTCTCTCTATTACCCTCGATAATAAAGAATTTATCTTGTCTTGTCTCTCTCTCTCTCTCTCTCTCTCTCTCTCTCTCTCTCTCCCTCCCTCTCTCTCTCTCTCTCTCTCTCTCTCTCTCCCTCTCTCTGTTATTTCATTTCTTTCCTCACTTCCTCATATTCCACCAATTTGTTTCGGAGGGGATGGGGGATTGCCCGATAGGGAGGGGAGGGGGCATTACGAACAACAGTCACCTCCAATCGGCAAAACACCAACGACAAAGAAGAAGAGTGAGGGAGTGATTGAGTCATCAATCTGCACATGAACGTTACAACATCCAAGGGGGGGAGAGTGCGGGGGTGCTGGGGGGTGGGTGGTGGGGAGTGGATGCGAGAGGATGACAAGGGCCAAAGGCGGAGGCTGGGAATGGGCGGAGGAGGCTTAAGGCGAGAGGGAGGGGGGGGGGAGTTGGTGACGGGTGGGTGGGAGGAAGGTGATGCGAAAGGGGGAGGGGGAGAGTAAGTCGTCGTCAATAGATTTCCATGCAAGCTCTGCAGCAGCCCAACATGGAGGACTGGGGAGAAGAGGGGCGGGGTGGGGGGGGGGGGGTGAAGTGCACCACACGAACACACAAAGTAGAGGAATAACCGGGCAATCTTTCAATCTAATCATCCACTAAAGCATTTTCGAGCCTTTTCTGTATTTCGTTTTTGTGAGGGTTTGTGTGGGGAGAGGGGAAGGTGGGGGGGGGGGGGCTACGGGGGTCTAGATCCTCTATAACTCTCTCGCCCCATTTTGCCCGTCATTCCTATCCAATCTCCTGTCCCTATAAACATCCATCCTCCTCTCTCTCTCTCTCTCTCTCTCTCTCTCTCTGTATGCGTTGGTGTGCGTGTCCGCCTGTAATCCCCTCTCCACGAATGCACCATGCAATTTTCCCCCACTCTTTCTCTTAATTTTTTGTTTTTACTCGGAATGTGGTGGGCCATGATTATCCTTGATTACAAGCCCCAAGGGTAAATATCCCAACCGTTACGTTCCTAACCGTTGCAAGAACGATCTGCGATTCTGTCGTGCCCGTTGCAAAGGCCAGCCGGCCCCATGGGGTGAGATAAGCTTTGGGCACGCAACGGATCCCCCCCCCCCCCTTTCCTGCCCCCTCCTCTCTCTGCTGTCTGTCTCTCCCCTCTCTGTCTGTCTGTCTCTCTCTCTCTCTCTCTCTCTCTCTCTCTCTCTCTCTCTCTCCCTCCTCTCTCTCCTCTTCTCTCTCTCTTCTCTGTTTCCCTTCTTTTCGTAGTGATGGAGCCAGTCCAGCAGTTTAAAGATAAATCTTCCAGAACAACGGTCCAACTGCAGTCTTACCAGGTTCCAGTCGAAAAGCGATTTACTGGGCCCGAATCTCATGGCTCGACAGGTATAGTAATATCTACAAACGAAAGTGACGAAAAATTAAAACAAACACGTTCAACCAACCTTCTTCGACTCAACTTCTTTTTGGCTTAAAATCTGTTGAGTCTTTGAAACCAAACCAGGCAAATGCTGTCTTTGTAAGCTTGAAGTCAGGAAGGACATCTTACGCAGTTACGTAACGTTGTTACTTTTGTTTCTGCGTTATCGTTCTTGTTTCTGTGCGTCACAGATACTACCGTTCTATGATTGGTACATAAAATGAGCGCCGTTCTCCTTCCAACGACTACAGTAGGGTTCAAGAAGTCTGTGCATTTGAATTTAAAACGCGGTGATTATATCCGGATTCCCTCTGAACTAGGTGCGTTATAAGTAACAAAAGCAGCAAGCCAATGATTAATTTTTTTTTAAAAAAATTAACCGAAAACACACACACACACACACACCACACACACACACACACACACACACAGAGAGAGAGAGAGAGAGAGAGAGAGAGAGAGAGAGAGAGAGAGAGAGAACATCGTCTCTTGTCGACAGGCAGTATTACAAAATGTATACGCGTAAACAGCAGAACGATTTTGGTGAACTATGAAATTACAATAACAATAATAACACACTCTTTATAAGGTCAAAAGTACATCAGTTGCAACACGTCATAACCTCGGACATCATATGATTAGTTCAGATGCATCCATTATTTGGGGGCGGCAACTGTTTTCTTCGTCTGCATACACTATTTGATGTTAACACCCAGTCAAGAGCTTTATCGTCTGTATGCATACATTTCTTTCCTTGTTGGTTTTGAGGAACGCAGCCCCAGGCAGAGAAAAAAGGATCGACAACAATAAAACAAAGCAGATAAAAGCACAAAAGATCGCATTACCCTTCACCTCTTGATTCGATCTCTAGCAAAATGAATTTATGCTCAAAATTCAATTTTTGACTAATGAAACTCAAACAGCTCGGCTTTGTGCCAGTGCAGGCGTGTGTGTGTGTGTGTGTGTGTGTGTGTGTGTGTGTGTGTGTGTGTGTGTGTGTGTGTGTGTGTGTGTGCGATGAGTAAACATGACCTTCCAATAGGAGCAAAGCACAACACACAATACAGATTTTCGCCAACGGCCATTCTTGTTTAATAATCTAAAACAATGTTTTGTTTTTCCGTACCTTTGATGGGACATTTTATTTCGTGGGGTCTTCTTTTCCCTTGAGTCCTTCTTTGCGCAAATATTCAGAAATGAATCGGGACATTCTGGGAAGTGTAGAAGGAAGGGGGAGGGGGTGGGGCGGGGGGTTAAAACGCTGCTGACAACGCCTGATCTGATGAAGGCTTCAGAACTCTGGAAGCGAGTGTGTTTGTAATTGTGAAATAGGTGTGTCTGGAAAAGAGTTTGATTTTATGATCAAGATTCCAGAATTTAACCATCTTCTACATAAGAAAGAAATTCTTAAAATTAACATCCATTCCTAACTCTTGCAACTTTTTTTTAAACCAGGGAGGAGCGAGGTTTTAAACTAAAGCAAATGTATGGAGGTGGGAAATGTACTTGGAAATCTGTTTCTTTCTTGTCGCAATTACCCCTTCCCCTTCCGCCAAAATGGGGTCATTGAATACGATGTTGAAATACAGTTCTTTTAATCTGTCCTCCATGCCATCCCCCTCTCATCGTTCGTCCCCCTTCCAACACCCCCCCCCCCCCCCAAAAAAAAAAAAGGGGGGGGGGGGGGTCAAAGGATGAAACGTTCTGTCCTGATTCACGAAAAAACAAAAAAAGTTATCACCCCTCCCCTACCCCCAACTTCTTCTCCCCCCCCCCCCCCCCCCCCCCCCCCCAGCTCCGTTATCCCTGCCCATGTCAACCCATGTGCACATCCGCTTTAGCGCCTCAACGTTCTTCGTCTGTATATGCACTCCAGGCTTTTACTTCACGTACAAATGGGAGTATATCACGTACTAAAATCGAAAGGTACGTACACATAAAAAGCAAAAGGGCGTGAACGTGTAAAGACATCAATCGAAGGGAATGAAGACGCATTGACTTTACAGCAAGGGGTCTCGTTACAAAAAACGAGACGACGATTTAAGTCGAAGGCCTGAAAGGGGTGATCGCGTGTTAGCTAGTAGAACACATGTACGTCTGTGGAGAGTGCTTTCCCTTTACAAATCTCTTATTCATCAGTCGGTCCTTTAGCAAAGGTTTTAAGTGGAGTTTGTCAGTAACGACATGGTGACTGGTTCCAGCCTTCGCCTTCCTTCTGCGAAAGAGTGAAACAGAAAGAAATGAATGCAAGTAAGACTACGGCAAAAGTGGCAAAAATATCCAAAACAAGACTGAATATTGTGTCGCAATTTGGGTTTTTCCAGCGACCAGAAACCAGAAACCTCACCATTAGGGGTTGTTGACAAACCCGTCGGTGTCGATTCGATGTCAACAGAGGAGGCCGACATTTAGGTGGATGGATTTCAAGTTTCAGTAGCTGACGTTTTTTACTCTGTAAAATTTGCACGCACCAGAAAGCTTGTACTGTTTTCGCCACCGTGCGATCGGGAGACTTTCAATGATCAGCACCAGTTCGGAAAAAAATCGTTTCTGAATGTCAGATTCAAATAAACGCCAGTATCACTAAATTCGCCATGCTAATCGCCAGTGTAAGTTCTATGTTGCAGACCATGATCAACACAGCCCAGCTCACGGGCTGAAAATGAATATTTAAAAACCAATGACGCGCACTGACACACACACGCACGCACGCACGCGCGCACACACACACACACACACACACACACACCCCCACACACACCGCACGCACGCACGCACGCACGCACGCACGCACACGCACACGACACACACACACACACACACACACACGCACGCAGCCCCCCCCCCCCCCCCCCCCCCCCTACACACACACACACACATTTATAATAAATTTCATTTATGAAAGCCGCTTTTTAGACAAAACATGGCAGATTCCTCTGCATGTGCAAACCCCTAGATTTTTTTTTTCCTTGCGGAGGGGGGTGGTGGGGAGGATGTATGATAACCCTCAAAAACTTACGTGTACTTAAACCCTCACCTTTTAATGATGTGAAACCGTAACACTCGGATCTGATACGCTAAGTTAAAAGATCTCGCCATCTAGGTCAACTGCCGATGGGCTATGGAAGCACAAAAATATCCAACCTGCACAGAGTGACTCGGAAAGGAGTCAGGAAAAGCCACACATTTCACCACTGCCCGCTGAGAAATGCCGCGATGGACACGCCGATAACAACCGCTCCTTGCTCACAAATAACGTTTGGCTTGACACCAACGACTAGTCATGAGATGATCTGGGTGATCTTCATATTAATGGACCCGCTCGTATGTCATTGCTGCTCATCGCGTCTGGGTTCGCCCTTCGAAAATCAGCCTTCTTTCCCTCTCCCCCCCCCCCCCCCCCCTTTTTTTTTCCTTACTTTTTTTTTTTTGGTTATTTGGGAAGATTTGAGCATTATGACGCTGAATTTCTAACGTGGTAGCTTGAAGTCCTGTCGCGTCTCTTTGCTTGATCATTCAGTCATCTGACATTTACCCATGTTACACTGGCCTGTTTTTACTATCATACTCTATGCAAATAGCTAACTGAAGTGATTTTTGTAACATATATGCGCGCAAATTCGTTCAAAGGGGAGACCCATTTTCGTGTTCGTAGGGCACTTGGTTGAGTGAAAAGGTTTTAGTGTTCGGGGTACAGGTGACGGCACCTGTGCAGTTTTTAAAAAGTATTTTGACATCCATACATTCCTCTTTCCTTTGTTACTCCTTTAGTGCACATATTGTTCTGCCTTAACCACTGTGTCCTAAAGACAGCACGTGCAACATGCTGCAGATCATATTATTTTGTTTTACCAGCAGATTACGAAACCCGCATCAACTCTGCATGCGGGCTGCAGTTCTATTAAAAGGGAATATTAGATTTTAAAACTCTTTGAAACTTGTGTCTGCAAAATTTCTAGTAATAACCGCGCTTACATACACACATACACGTATATATATTTCACACACACACACACACACACGCCCGCGCGCGCGCGCGCGCCAGTCAAAACATAGCTCATACAGCAGAAAGTTAATTTGAAGCAAAAGAATTTTCCAATCAAGTTACTGCCATTCCTCGTTTCGATTAAAACAAGTTGATAGGCCTGCTGTTTCTGCTTGGTGACGTCAATGCACTGATACCAATCGACTCTGTACCGACATTGTGCTGAGCCCCGCCTCTGAACTGCAGACAAATAAGATGACTACAGTTCCGTTATGTTTGTTTTCTTTGGTTCATTTTGTTTTTGTTATTAATTCCATTGAAATTAAACTTTTGTTGTATACCCCATCGTGTACTTCATATCTGTCACATGAAAAAACACGTGACAAAAGCGGACACGCTGTCAGAGACGAAAAGATCAGCGGCAAGTTAAAACATTTCTTCTTTTTTTTCATCTTTCTACACATAATAATAATAATAATGAATACTTATATAGCGCCTATTCTCAGCTAGAGACCAAGCTCTAAGCGCTTTATAATCCACACTTGTTTACACAACGGGCTGCCTACCTGGGTCGTGCCGACTGAAGAGCTGCCAGCTGACGCTTCATTCAGTCGTTTCCCGTGTCATCCAGTCAATATCGTTCAATATCGTTCGCTCAATATCCTTACTTCCTTCATTCTTTCCACTTCTCACGCAGGGTGCATGCTATGTGTAACGTGTCATCCATACCAACGGCCAAACTGGCCTTCTCTTCCGAAAGTTGGTGATGGGATTTTACGTATGTGCAAGATGTTATGCGTGCGTTCACACACTTGCTTTCCTGTCCATCGAGTCCATCGTTTGATGTTGGCATAAGGTCTCCGTCCGATTGCAACGATAAGTATCTCGATGAATTCATAATGCAGCCAACTTTGATCTTGAGATGAACATAATGAATTCTGAACAGCTTCCATTCAACTTGAATGTTCCTTTAAAATTATAAGTATGCGCGAATTGAAATGCAAAGACAGGGTCAAGTCCCGTGACTGAAATATTGAGCGAGATTACAGGTTATCAACGGACACACTTTAATTAGATCAGATGAAAAATGTTGATCAAAAAAAGATAAATAAGCAAAAATACATACAGAAAACAAATGTAGATCAGCAAATATACACAAAGAAAACAAATGTCGAAAACAAATTAATAAATGAATAAATCATGGAGATAATATCACTTCAAAAATCTAAGTAAAACTTCTTGCAACAATATTTTTAGAAGATTCTGCGGTAAACTACTTGAGCTAGTGTGTGCGTGTGTGTGTGTGTGTGTGTGTGTGTGTGTGTGTGTGGTGGTGGGGGGGGGGGGGGGGGGGGTTGCCAACATCCAACGATGGACACGATGGACAGGAAAGCAAGTCAGAGAATGGACTGAGTGTAGAGGTAGCCTTACAAGTGCCCCTTTCTGATGAATTCGCAGATGAATGTCCGGACAGGAGTTTGCCAGACCACGCCCTTCTTGTAATTAGCAAGTCGTCCTGCTGGAAACCACTGAACTCTGTGCTACAAGATCTCTGGTTGCTGGGGAAGGCTGAAATATGAACAGCCATCCTGGAGATCTTACAGGGCTTTCCACCACTGCTGTTAAACATGAGTGCTGCACGGTGTTTCTGACATCATATTTTATCTGGAGCCAAGGCCCCTATGGAGGCCAAAATCGTAAAACTTACTACGTTGATCAGCGTTACTAACGTTTCCTACAAAGATAAACAATGATTTCATGTTACTGCTTCATAACGCGACTTAAGTGTCTACACTGACAGCATCACGCACCTTTTTCTGCTATTTCATCTACTGTACCCTCACCTTCCTCCTCCTCCTCTTCCCTGATCACCAGTCCCCAAGAGGCACGGCTCCCACACTGCTATTTCCGGCACCTCATTCACGCTCACATGCACTTTCGTCCTGGCGCAGCCCTCGCGGCGGCAGTCAACATCAGTTTGGCGTGAGGCACCTCACTGCAACAGACCCTGCACCGCTGCTGAGACAGTGCGAAGCTGTTCAGCAGTGTTTGTTCGATTTCAGCACACGAAGGACACCCCACACTAAGCTCCCTACTGACAACATTAAATGCTGGACCGCATGGCCGTGCGATTCAGCATTTAATGTCGTCAGATGGGAGCTTATCACATGGAACACCATCCGGAATGTGCTACCACGTCCGTTCAACTGTCCCCAGTAAACTTGCCAATACCAAAGACAATGACACAAATCCAGCAGTCGTTTGGACGTGGAAGGAATATCAAACAGTAGTCACCGAGACAGTAGGGCATGAAGGGCCAACACATTTTGATTCTTTTTTTTTCCATCACGATCCACGAAGACGAGGGAGACGGTTCTGTACATAGAGTCACCATTTGTTGTCTGATATTACAAGCCAGGGCTGTAACCTACGCTTTGTTTCACAGTACACCCGGCTGTCAATCAGGCCCGAGGGATACAGACATCTGCAGTGCTGGTCAGGAAATGTGGCCGACACTGTCAGACACGGATCCGTTTTCTTGATGAAACTCGACTGTGTGACTCTAGCCTTCCCATTTCAACCTAGAGCACACACAACTCTGAGGAGAAGACGACCAGAACTGAAAATATCCGTTTATTCTCGTTAACCGACATCTTTCGCCGAACAATTGCTACTGACGTGTTTCTTGGACGCTTTTTCATTTTCACTTTCCTCCTGAATGTGCCTATTTTTTTTATTTGAGGACTGCAGTCGACTGGGGACGGAGAAAGAGGAGAAGGGAGGGAATAGAATCATCCCTGAACTCCCATCCCTTACCCCCTAATCCGCGCCTGGAAGGGGATGGCTGGGTCTGGGAGTGAGCTTGGGTTTGCATGTCTCCCTGTGTCCTGGTGGATCTGTGGGAACACGACCCAGCTAATCTTTTGATAGGCTTGGTTTTCCCGCGTCTCTCCGCCCCCTTGCCACCGCCACCAAGGTAACCACTCCTTGTAGCCAGCCACGTTAAGCTTCCCACAATAAACTATTAATTTCTCTCCCTCCCTCCCTCTCTCTCTCTCTCTCTCTCTCTCTCTCTCTTTCACACACACACACACCACACATGTACAACACAGACTTTCTCTTCTCTCCCATCATCTGTACACACACACACTCTCTCTCTCTCTCCCCTCCTCCTCCTCCTCTCCACTATCTGTATACACACACACACGATCTCTCTCTCTCTCTCTCTCTCTCTCTCTCTCTTGTGTTGTAGTTTTAAACGTGGAGTGCGACAAAAAAAAAGTGAAAAAACGTCATCAGCGTGACGTCGAATTGGAATTGATCGAAGCAATACGTCACTGTCATAAACGCAGTCCATTAGCCTTCCAGGGCAGTCAGTGAAGGGCAGAATGTAGAAATCAATGGAGAAGTGCCAGAAAAATAAATAGCAAACATGTAAATAATAATAATCAATAAATCTTTATGCCTATGATTGAGCAT
>CM065719.1:8281211-8283711 GCA_033310375.1 Conus canariensis
CCCCCTGTCTTCACTGCTTCCTCCTGTCTTCACTGCTTCCTCGTCCTGTCTTCACTGCTTCCTCCGTCCCTGTCTTCACTGCTTCCCACCTCCCTGTCTTCACTGCTTCCTCCCTCCCTGTCTTCACTGCTTCCTCCCTGTCTTCACTGCTTCCTCCTGTCTTCATTACTTCCTCCCTCCCTGTCTTCACTGCTTCCTCCCTCTCTGTCTTCACTGCTTCCTCCCTCCCTGTCTTCACTGCTTCCTCCCTCCCTGTCTGCACTGCTTCCTCCCTCCCTGTCTTCACTGCTTCCTCCGTCCCTGTCTTCACTGCTTCCACCTCCCTGTCTTCACTGCTTCCTCCCTCTCTGTCTTCACTGCTTCCTCCCTCCCTGTCTTCACTGCTTCCTCCCTCCCTGTCTTCACTGCTTCCTCCCTGTCTGCACTGCTTCCTCCCTCCCTGTCTTCACTGCTTCCTCCCTCCCTGTCTTCACTGCTTCCTCCCTCCCTGTCTTCACTGCTTCCCACCTCCCTGTCTTCACTGCTTCCTCCCTCCCTGTCTTCACTGCTTCCTCCCTCCCTGTCTTCACTGCTTCCTCCCTCTCCTGTCTTCACTGCTTCCTCCCTCCCTGTCTTCACTGCTTCCTCCCTGTCTTCACTGCTTCCTCCCTCCCTGTCTTCACTGCTTCCTCCCTGTCTGTCTTCACTGCTTCCTCCCTCCCTGTCTTCACTGCTTCCTCCCTCTCTGTCTTCATTACTTCCTCCCTCCCTGTCTTCACTGCTTCCTCCTCTCTGTCTTCATTACTTCCTCCCTCCCTGTCTTCACTGCTTCCTCCCTGTCTTCACTGCTTCCTCCCTCCCTGTCTCACTGCTTCCTCCCTCCCTGTCTTCACTGCTTCCCACCTCCCTGTCTTCACTGCTTCCCACCTCCCTGTCTTCACTGCTTCCTCCCTCCCTGTCTTCACTGCTTCCTCCCTCTCTGTCTTCACTGCTTCCTCCCTCTCTGTCTTCACTGCTTCCTCCCTCCCTGTCTTCACTGCTTCCTCCCTGTCTTCACTACTTCCTCCCTCCTGTCTTCACTGCTTCCTCCCTCCCTGTCTTCACTGCTTCCTCCCTGTCTTCACTGCTTCCTCCCCCCTGTCTTCACTGCTTCCTCCCTCTCTGTCTTCACTGCTTCCTCCCCCCCCCTGTCTTCACTACTTCCTCCCTGTCTTCACTGCTTCCTCCCTGTCTTCACTACTTCCTCCCTCCCTGTCTTCACTGCTTCCTCCCTCTCTGTCTTCACTGCTTCCTCCCTCCCTGTCTTCACTGCTTCCTCCCTGTCTTCACTGCTTCCTCCCTCTCTGTCTTCACTGCTTCCTCCCTCCCTGTCTTCACTGCTTCCTCCCTCCCTGTCTTCACTGCTTCCCACCTCCTTTGAGACATCTTTTTTATGCTGATCAATAAGGATAAGGATTAATGCTACGGATTTCCGTTTTCTCCTAAACTGCATTGCAGGGCTGTAATCCACGCTTGCTTTCCTAACATATCCCGGCGTCAACCAGGCCCGTAAGATACAGACACCTGCAGTGCTGGTCAGGACATTTGAGCAACACTCTCAGAGACCCATTCATTCACGTGGAATAAACTCGACTGTGTGGTCCCAGTCATCCTGATTGAGCCCACAGCAAACTCAACTCTGGATAAAGCGAGACAGAAAAATCCCTCAAACAAATGGCGGTGATGGGAACCGGACCCACGACCTCCTAGCCGGGAGTCTGCCACGCTAACCACTTCGCCACGGCGGCTGTTTCCTTCCTAATTTTAGTGCTCCCTCACTTTCTTTTTCGTCCCCCACCCCACCCCCACCCCCACCTCATATTTTCAGTTTTCCTTTCCAGTGTGTGTGTGTGTGTGTGTGTGTGTGTGTGTGTGTGTGTGTGTGTGTGTGTGTGTGTGTGTGTGGTGGTGCGTGCGTGCGTGCGTGCGTGCGTGCGTGCGTGTCGTGTGCGCGCGTGCGCGCGCTTGCTTCTTTTCTTCTCTCAGTGCTTTCTTTTCTTCAGTTCTTCCTTCTCCTAGTCTGTGCTTCCTTCCTTCCTTTCTTTAACTAACACTTTTACCGTGCGCTCCTTACCGAAATACGTGTCGCCCTGTCTTCCATCCTCAGCCAGAACTAATCAGGTAAAGCCTGAACAATGTTCTCCGTACAGCATTATTTCTCCGTACAGCATTATTTCTCCGTACAGCATTATTTCCCACTAGAGAAGATGGAACTAAACGGTGCTATTTTTGGTGCGTGTTAGTCATCAGTCAATCCGATGGCTCTGTTCACGGTAACAACTCTGCAGAAAAGCAAACATCCAAGAAAAAAAAATGATGCCCATTCTGGGTAAAGTCCTAGTTTAGCAGCTAGCTCCCTGTATCTCGATCCCAAGCACCGGTGCTCAACGGAGAAAGCAGCTATTCTCTCCGTGGAGCACCAATGAATCAGATGCTCGTTCAATTTTCTTGTTAGTCGAGTCGCACGCGTCCCACAGCAAGC
>CM065719.1:8291211-8296211 GCA_033310375.1 Conus canariensis
GACACGTGAAAGACAGAAAGTGGTGTCAAAGGACACGTGAAAGGACAGAAAGTGGTGTCAAAGGACACGTGAAAGGCAGAAAGTGGTGTCAGAAGAACACATGAAAGGGTAGAAAGTGATGTCAAAAGGACACGTGAAAGGGTAGAAAGTGGTGTCAGAAGGACACATGGAAGGACAGAAAGTGGTGTCAGAAGGACACGTGGAAAGGCAGAAAGTGGTGTCAGAAGGACACTGGAAGGGCAGAAAGTGGTGTCAGAGGACACATGAAAGGGTAGAAAGTGGTGTCAGAAGGACACATGGAAGGACAGAAAGTGGTGTCAGAAGGACACGTGGAAGGGCAGAAAGTGGAGTCAAAAGGACACGTGGAAGGGCAGAAAGTGGTGTCAGAAGGACATCTGAAAGGGTAGAATGTGGTGTCAAAAGGACACGTGAAAGGACAGAAAGTGGTGTCAGAAGGACACGTGAAAGGACAGAAAGTGGTGTCAGGACACGTGAAAGGACAGAAAGTGGTGTCAAAAGGACATGTGAAAGGCAGAAAGTGGTGTCAGAAGAACACATGAAAGGGTAGAAAGTGATGTCAAAAGGACACGTGAAAGGGTAGAAAGTGGTGTCGTCAGGACACATGGAAGGACAGAAAGTGGTGTCAGAAGGACACGTGGAAGGACAGAAAGTGGTGTCAGAAGGACACATGAAAGGGTAGAACGTGGTGTCAGAAGGACACGTGGAAAAACAGAAAGTGGTGTCAGAAGGACACGTGAAAGGCAGAAAGTGGTGTCAGAAGGACACGTGAAAGGGCAGAAAGTGGTGTCAGAAGAACACGTGGAAAGAGAGAAAGTGGTGTCAAAAGGACACGTAAAAGGGCAGAAAGTGGTGTCAGAAAGACACGTGGAAAGAGAGAAAGTGGTGTCAAAAGGACACGTGGAAAGGCAGAAAGTGGTGTCAGAAGAACACGTGGAAAGGCAGAAAGTGGTGTCAGAAGGACACGTGGAAGGGCAGAAAGTGGAGTCAGAAGGACACGTGGAAAGGCAGAAATTGGTGTCAAAAGGACACGTGGAAGGACATTTAGTGGAGTCAAAAGGACATGTGAGAAAAGCTGCAAGGCTTCTGGCAGAGATAAAGGAGTTCTCCCCCTTCTTCGATCTGTCACTGTAGAAGGCTATCTCTTTCATTGGCTGATTGAATGGTTGGTCTCCGCTTTTGACGAAACAACGTAGATCTTGAGAAGATTTCTTTACTCCAATAGATATCTATCACGGGAACCGTCCAGGAATGCGCTGAAATGACGCCGTTCAGGCTTTCTTTGAAACCAAGGGAAGTAATCTATGTGGTGTATCACACCTTCATAGACAACGACAGGTTACCAAAGCGAATTCATCAAGGGTATGAAGGTCACGTGTACACCAACATTGTTTGATATTACCGACATCAGCACATCCAAACACGCTGCCTACACTTTTCTGAACACTCAGTGAAAGTGTTTTTCCCAGGATGCCTTCAATCCTCCGTGGCGGAAGAAGAAGAAGAAGAAACCCTTGGAGGCAGCAACAGTGAGCAAACATGCACTTCAAAAACCAGATGTCACTGTTACATCATACCGCTGTGGTGATCTTGTCTTCCCCAAGCTCAAGACTCAACTGACAATGCTACCGAAAGAATTTCACAAAACTGGTGTAAATGAACTTTGAAAAATATCTCAAATATCTGCTCAGCAGTCTGCTCCATTGTACATATATTGACAAAGCTGTAAGATGTAAGGAGAATGCTCGGTGACTATGACAAACTGCTTGAATTGTATTTCATCATAGCAATGAAACCTTTTTCACCAGGGTGCCATTTCTTGCCACTGACACGAACCAAGACATACCTCAAAGCTCCATGAGTCAGGAACGCACGACCCATTGCCTCACCTACCATGTCTAGATGGACAGAGTTGACATGCTCTCCGTTGACAACGCAGCAGAGGAATTCATCGGTCCAGATTACCGGAAACGCGATTTTTCCGCTTCCCTGAGAATCAAAAGTGACCAAATCAACCTCCCCTGACCATGAAACAGTCAAATGAATGTTGCCATGATTTGATTTAAACAGGCTTACCTGACGGGCTCAATATAATTACATCAATACTTAAACACAGCAAGGCCTTACGGCCAGTACATCAACACACCGAAGTCTGAGACACCAATAGGCCTATGCAACATGGCACCTCGGATACTTTCAGCAAAACTTTTCCACCTTGGCATCCTACCTACAATGCGAAACTTTGTCTTCAGGGCATATCAGTGTCACTCAAATACTCTTATTCAGTTTCAAAATCTATGTCTGTGAGATTGCAGGAATGTTTTGTCTCCTTAAAGCCGTACAATATGGTTACTGTTTGTTATGGCTTTTAAATGGACTGGATTATGTATTTAGCCTAAAACCAACCAACCAACCTACCAACACACACACACACACACACACACACACACACACACACACACACACACACACCACATACACATACGCTCTACTAACTTTAATGATCATCAAATGACATTAATTCCAAACAGCATCTATTTAATCAAGATTTTTTTTTAATTTCTGCGATATGTTCAAAGCAGGAATGGGTGGTACTTAAACTTGGACAGCTTTATAAGGATTGAAAAGCTAGTGTTATAATCTGATGATTTCTTTGTGCAGTCACCAGATCAGTGTCATCGTTGTTACTGCTGTAAATACATTCTGTTACTTGTTAAATCCCCGGCAGAAAATGTTGATTGTACTAGGAGGAAAAAGGGTCAAACTGACCTGAATGTGCCAGCTGGTCCTTTGGGTGAGATTTTTTATCAAGATTTCCTCTTCATCTTCTGTTGATTGTACTAGATTTTATTCTGTTTTTTGAAATGCAGATATTGCTTTTATGTGTCCTCCGTGATCAAAGGACTAAATGTAATTTTTTTAATTGATGGCTTGGACGCCATCACTATCCCGATTTTCTCACTTCCTCCTCACTCCTCCTCCACCATCCCTTTCAACGCTCTTGCTCCCACATCCTCACACCCTGTCCGCATTGTCCTCTTACCGACCTCCACTCTCCTATATCTATACACATACCGACACACTGCCATAAAAAAATCATCATTCTTCTAAATACAAACACGTGCGCGCACGCGCGCAGGCAGCACACAAACGCACACGTAGGCACGCACATCTTCATGTGACTGATATAACCAGGTCTGACATGTTCTTGTCCTTTTCTTTCTTGAGAATTGATTTTTTTATGTATACATGCTGGTTAGTGGGTGGGAGTGGGTGGGTGGGGCTATTGTTTGTGTTTGTTTTTGTACTTGCACGTCTGTATAATGAGCTGCACAGACAGCTCAGTATCGACGAATGTGTTGTGACATCTCTAATACTGACGCTCCTACAGCTGTCTTACTTGCAGTCCCCACCCCCACCTCTACACAATTTTATCAGGGCCACCAATCCCAAACAGGATTGACAATGCTGACAGCCGTTGAGCTCAGCGCTCTCTTTGGTTCACCGCCGCCACTTGACTTTGCTCCTATGCCCATCAAAACACACATCATCCGTTTAGGCATCTCGTCCCATTAGGACAGACTGATCAGTGTGCAAAACTCAGAACATATGGGGCTCTTCTTGCGGTCTACAAAGTGGACGTGACCCTGCTTGCAGACAAAAAAAGAAGGGTAGAGGGTGGAAACAGGGAGAGAGAAGAGGAGGAATGGGGGGGGGGGGGCGGGAGGGTATGGGAGAGCAAGGCGACAGAGTGCGAAGGCCTCGAGGGAAGAGAGGGAGGGTACGGGAGGTGGGGAGGGTGGGGAACGGTCAAAATTTGGATGCTGGTGAAATCATTGTGCTGTCGATCTGTGCGCTGGGTCCCCACGCTCTGTGCGAAACGAGCTGTTCTTATTGTGGAGTGTTCTGCTGCTTCTGTTTGTCTAAAACGAGCTATTCTTATTGTGGGCTGTTCTGCTGCTTCTGTTTGTCTAAAACGAGCTGTTCTTATTGTGGGCTGTTCTGCTGCGTCTGTTTGTCTAAAACGAGCTGTTCTTATGGGGTGTTCTGCTGCTTCTGTTTGTCTGAAACGAGCTGTTCTTATTGTGGGGTGTTCTGCTGCTTCTGTTTGTCTAAAACGAGCTGTTCTTATTGTGGGCTGTTCTGCTGCTTCTGTTTGTCTAAAACGAGCTGTTCTTATTGTGGGGTGTTCTGCTGCTTCTGTTTGTCTGAAACGAGCTGTTCTTATTGTGGGGCATTCTGCTGCTTCTGTTTGTCTAAAACGAGCTGTTCTTATTGTGGGCTGTTCTGCTGCTTCTGTTTGTCTAAAACGAGCTGTTCTTATTGTGGGCTGTTCTGCTGCTTCTGTTTGTCTGAAACGAGCTGTTCTTATTGTGGGGCATTCTGCTGCTTCTGTTTGTCTGAAGCCTACCCCTTCCCACACCATCCCACCCCACCTTGCCCTTATCCCCCTCTCTAAACTTTCTCCTCTCCATCCTCCTCGTCGGCTCTCTTGCCCATCGGCTCTGTTAGGGAGTGATAAGGGAGATTCTGTCTCTTTGTTTGTCTGTCTGTCTGTCTGTCTGTCTGTCTGTCTGTCTCTCTCTCTCTCTCTTTCTCTCTCTCTGTTCTTGATATGTGTGTGTATGTGTGTGTGTGTGTGTGTGTGTGTGTGAGTGTGTGTGTATGTGTGTGCGCACGCGCGCATGTGTATGTGTGTGTGTATGGCGGGGCGGGGGGATGGGTGGCGGGAGACGGGGCTAAGTGAGGGTCTGTCTGTCTATATGTGTGTGTGTGTGTGTGTGTGTGTGTGTGTGTGTGTGTGTGTGTGTGTGTGTGTGTGTACGTGAGTGTGTGCGTATGTGTGTGTGTCTGTCTGTCTGTGTCTGTGTACATGTGCATGTGTTTGTTAATATTTTACAAAAATGCAAAATCCTAAATTGATGGGTTTCTGTAAAACACAAACGCACATACGTACACATGCACTCACACACACACGTACA
>CM065719.1:8306211-8321211 GCA_033310375.1 Conus canariensis
CACGTGTCAGTTATTGATTGAGCAGTTTATGCCAGCAGCATTTTGACGGGTGGGGGTTCGCCTCCCTTCAGTTGCTGGAAACAGTTCGCTCAGTTCAGAAACGTTCTGCAGTTTCCAGCAACACGGACAGCGAAAAGTGGAGACTGTTGTTTGTCGAAGTTCTGTTAAAAATGAACGAAGGTTTGTCTTGATCCACGTTTGCGCGAACTTACAGTTCGTCCAACTAAGAGACGCGTAAAGAAGGAGAAAAACAGAAAAAGACAGGCAGACGAATGGAACTTTTTCCAATCTTTTTTTTCTGTGCGAAAATCCTGAAAATCTTGTCTCCCTTTCCACCGTCCTATCTGTGACGACTCTGACCATTCCTTTCGTTATACGAAAGTCAGTCAGCACCAGTCCCCGCCCCGCCCCCCCCCCCCCCTCCTCTCCTCTCTCTCTCTCTCTCTCATATATTGTGTGCCAAAAGCTGGCTGTTATCCCTTGTTTGTGTAAGTTGCTAGCATCAGAAACCGGTAGTGTGCAACCAGTCTTGAAGAATTAAAACTTCTGCAACAGCTATGGCTCTATCTCGCCATGTCAACAGAAGCGTTGTTGTGTATCCTATTTATCTACAACTTTCGTTAAGGAGAACCATAGTGTGTCAAACCATGTAGTTTTCTGAAAATCTTTGAAATGCACATTGACCGATTTCTAATACTACCAATGAAATATGTACATCAGTAACCGCTCTAGATTAAGTATATATCGTCCATTCAGACTGTTTGAATCGGGAAAAAAAATGGTGTTTTGTGCATTATTAACGAAACATATATACATAGCACTCTGATATTATATATATAAATATACATATCATCCAGTGTATATTATATATATTCAATTATAAACAAAGCTTGCTCTTATGTCTTAGATTGAAGAAATAGGGGGAGATAAGCATTCATATCTGCAGTGGTAGATCATTCTGCCTAACTAACAGTATGTGCTTGAGTGGGTGAATGGGGAAAAATAAAATAAATGCTTCTCAAAATGAGCCTTCAGCAAGCTTATAGTCTCCAAGTGGGAGGAAACCCACTGACATACAACTCCTGGTCAGATACCGATATTTCGAAACCTGATTGTTTCTCCTCAGTGACCGCGGAAAGTGGTAATTTGACTCCTCTGCCTTTTCAGTTTTAAGAAGAATGCTATCCCAGAAAAGGCTGGTGTGCAATACGGTAGTATGTTTGTTGAGTTTTCAAAAAACCAACCAAAAGTGCCACCTAAGAAGCAAAAGAAAAATCATGAAAGAGCAAAACAAGCTACATTTTCTTGCGAAAAGTAGAAAATATAAAAAGATAACCTCTTAAGACACAAGTGCTGAGGGCCAGTTCTTGGAATGAATCCGCAAGGGACTAAATTACAATAAACTAATAAATTCCAAGGATAAGTACCGAGCACCATTCCAGCAACTTACAGAGCAGCTTGGTGTTGCAATGACTGCAAGAAATATTCAATTATAAACAAAGCTTGCTCTTATGTCTTAGATTGAAGAAATAGGGGGAGATAAGCATTCATATCTGCAGTGGTAGATCATTCTGCCTAACTAACAGTATGTGCTTGAGTGGGGAAAAATAAAATAAATGCTTCTCAAAATGAGCCTTCAGCAAGCTTTTAGTCTCCAAGTGGGAGAAAACCCACTAACATATAACTCCTGGTCAGATACCGACATTTCGAAACCTGATTGTTTCTCCTCAGTGACCGCGGAAAGTGGTAATTTGACTCCTCTGCCTTTTCAGTTTTAAGAAGAATGCTATCCCAGAAAAGGCTGGTGTGCAATACGGTAGTATGTTTGTTGAGTTTTCAAAAAACCAACCAAAAGTGCCACCTAAGAAGCAAAAGAAAATCATGAAAGAGCAAAACAAGCTACATTTTCTTGCGAAAAGTAGAAAATATAAAAAGATAACCTCTTAAGACTCTGGAGACTATAAGCTTGCTGAAGGCTCATTTTGAGAAGCATTTATTTTATTTTTCCCCATTCACCCACTCAAGCACATACTGTTAGTTAGGCAGAATGATCTACCACTGCAGATATGAATGCTTATCTCCCCCTATTTCTTCAATCTAAGACATAAGAGCAAGCTTTGTTTATAACTGAATATTTCTTGCAGTCATTGCAACACCAAGCTGCTCTGTAAGTTGCTGGAATGGTGCTCGGTACTTATCCGTGGAATTTATTAGTTTATTGTTATATATATATATATATATATATATATATATATATATATATATTTGTTAAAAAGTAAGGTTTAAGCATTTTTTTTTAAATCTCTGTTGGCACTTGCCACCATTGTCTCTCTCTCTCTCTCTCTCTCCTCTATATATATATATATAATATATATATATATATATATATATATGGAGAGACAGACAGACAGAGAGAGAGAGAGAAAGAGAGAGAGAGAGAGAGAGACAGAGAGAGATATACATCATTTGCACACAAATGAAAAACTACTTTACAGCTCCTTTCAACCAAGATATAATGTTGTTTGATTGTTGTTGGTTGGGGAGAGAGAGAGAGAAAGACAGAGAGAGATAGAGACAGACAGACAGACAAAGATAGACAGAGACAGACAGACACAGGCAGACAGAGGCAGAGACAGAAGCAGAGACAGAGACAAAGCTGTTGAAACAGAACCACAATATGTTTTTACCATGATAGTTTAAGTGATTGGCAATAGTGACTCCTTTCACACACGCGCGCGCATGCGCACACACACACTCACACACCCACGCACGCGCGTATTCACGATACAGACACGCACACAAGTACATGTAAGCATGCACATGTTCAGATGATCAATGTAAGCAGGTCTGACATGTTCTCGTTTCTTTCTTAAGATTTGATTCTGATCTGTTTATAAGCTAGTGAGTGTGTTGGAGTGGGTGGTGGGGTATTGCAGGTTTTTATTCTTGCACATCTGTATGATGAGCTGTGCCGACAGCAACGTATCGACGACTGTGTTGTGACACCTAATACTGACGCTCCTACTGCTGCTTTACCCTCCAATCCCCACCTCCACCTTCACACGATCCTGTCAGGGCCACCAATCCCAAACAGGACTGACAATGCTGACAGGCACAGAGCACAGCATTCTCTTTGGTTCACTCACGTCATCTGACTTTGTTCCTATGCCCATCAAAACACATTCAATCCATTTAGGCACCGGGTCCCATACGGACAAATTTATCATTCTGCAGGACCCTGAACAAACGGGGCTCTAGTTATGGTCGACAAAGTGAACGTAGCCCTGCTTGCAGGCAGAAAAGAGGGTGGGCGATGGGGATAGTGGGAGAGGAGGGGAAGAGCAGGGTGAGGAGCGAGCTGGGAGATAGGGTGCTAGGGACATGAGAGAAGAGGTTTAAGACGTGGGTGGGGGGAGGGGCGGTGTGGGGGTCAAAATTTGGTTGGTGGTTAAATCATTGTTCCATCGATCTGTGAGCTGGGTCCCTGCGCTCTGTGTGATGATGATCTTGTGCAGCACAAAACGAGGCTATTCTTATTGTGGAGTGTTTTGTCCGTTCTGTTTGTCTGAAGCCTACCATCCCCATCCTGCCCTTATCCCCCCTTTCTCAGCTCTCTCCCTCTCCTTCCTCCATGTCGTCTCTCTTGCCTGTTGGCTCTGTTCAAGAGTGATAAGGGCGATTCTCTCTCTCTCTCTCTCTCTGTGTGTGTGTGTGTGTGTGTGTGTGTGTGTGTGTGTGTGTGTGTGTGTGTGTGTGTGTGTGTGTGTGTGTGTGAGTGTGTGTCTGTGCAAGTGCATGCACACAAACGCGCTGTGTATGTTTGTGTGTGTGTGTGTGTGTGTGTGTGTGTGTGTGTGTGTGTGTGTGTGTGTGTGTGTGTGTGTTTGAGACAGACAGAGAGAGAGAGGAAGGGAGGGAGAGAGAAAAAGAGAGTATGTGTGTGTGCGTGCGTGTGCGCGCGCATGTTTGTGTGTATGTGTGCGTGTGTGTGTACGTGCGTGCGTGTATGTGTGTGTGTGTGTGTGTGTGTGTGTGTGTGTGTGTGTGTGTGTGTGTGTGTGCGTGTGTGTGTGTGTTCTATCCATCTTTCTTTGTTCATCGACTAGTAATCCAAGGTTCAACATATGTGAGTATTTGTGTATGACCATTTTTTTTCTTGTAATCCCACCACTAAGGTTTCTTTTCCTGTCAACCATGCTAACGGCACACGATTCCCTATTCTTCTCTGAAGAATGGAATGGCGTTTACTGTGCATGCAGCGTTTTTCCTTTTTTTCCCATGTAAGCTATTGTGGACGGACCTTGGTTTAAAGTCCCATCCGCAGAATTAAAGGATCTACGGTCCAACTCTCCTCTCTATGTCCATTTTCAAGTAGGATTAGCTCCGCTGCGCGTTCAATGCTTGTCCTCCTCCACCAACCGCGCATCTCGGGAGGCTGGTGGTATCAGTCCATCGCACACAATGGGAACAATTCCACCCGGTTAATCCACTCACACCCACTCAGATCAATAAGCAGATAGGTACACCCATCCCATGAGAGATGAGGGAGGGGAACATCTAATACTATACCGATACCACCAGAATGACAATACGTTAAACCGGATGGAGAAAATGTCGATACGTTGGTTGGGCGCCCGACTGCAAACTCGGTGCTCTTCTGCTGAGCAAATCTGGCGTCCATGCTGGTCTGCTTTTTATCGTGTCTTGTTCGGGTGATAGTAACTATGGTGGACTGCCTGTGTCAATCAGTCCATAGACAGGCACACAGACAGCAGCAGACAGACAGACAGACAGATAGACAGGCAGACAGATATATGACAGATATCTAGATCTCTGTGTGTGTATATATAAGAGAGAGATAAGTTGGATAGAATATCAATATCATTACAGATATACATAATTACGCATATATGTATGTAATATATATATATATAGTGTGTGTGTGTGTGTGTGTGTGTGTGTGTGTGTGTGTGTGTGTGTGTGTGTGTGTGTGTGTGTTTGTTCAACATAGTATATATATATATATATATATATTATTGGAGAGAGAGACAGACAGACAGAGACAGAGACAGAGAGAGACAAAAATGGACAGAGACAAATAAAGATAGAAAAACAAGTATAGTGACAACTTCTGAGCTGCCGTTTTCGCCATCATCGATACTCGGGGTGTTCAATGTGTCTTTTCTGTCCAGGCTTCACCCTTCACTCTTTTAACGCTCAAGACGGCTGCCTGCCTTTCCTTTCAACCATCACCCTTCTGTATGTGCTTCTGGCGATTGCCTTTACTATGAAAGAATAGTACTTTTCAAGTTTAAAGCTAACCCTTTCTGAACAAAAATCTACGCCGGCAACGTTTTTTGCTTTTGTTTTTATTTTATTCATTTCCAGTGCCCTCGTAACTGCACTACACCCACGCCGCTCATTCTGACAACCATGTGCACAGCCACACTCAGAACAGCCCTGTCACAGCCCAAATACCAGCAGTCTATAGGGAGCTACAATATCAGGTCGTCACGACGCGAACCCACCACAACACATAACGCACGGCTGCCGAGTCACTGTGGTGATGTCCAGTGGCGCCTGCTCTCATCCAACGTCCACAGGACATCGCTTGCTAAGCGCCCTGCTGACGACACTCATCAGTCGCCGAACCAGCATGAGTGAGCTCCCCTCTTTTTTTGCCAGTCTGGCATCAACCAGGAGTCTGGCCTCGTTCAATTAGTGTCAGTCCTCCGTGTCCTTTCTTTCCTGGCTGCAGAATGTCAGCGAGTTCACAGTCAACGTGTGATTGGGTCCTCCCTCCTGCCATGCTCTCTGAAGTGACACACCCTCTGAGAAAGACCGAAAAGCGGAGCCAGTGTACTGGACTGACGAAGGGAAGGGCGAGAGGGGGCTGGAGGAAGCAGTGCTGTAATTGGGGAAATATCGAGAAAAGAGGGGGCAGGGAGGAATGGGGATGAGGGAATAACGGTGTCCGTACATTCTCGGAGAATCTTTGAACGTCGATTTCCACTCTGCTTCCCAATTTAGTCACAGGAAAGGCATTAACGACGTCAGGCAGCGACCGGTGAAAGAAAGACGAAAGCTAACTAAACAGAGAATGCCTTCGGACAGAGACGTTCGATGCTCCTATGAAAACTGTCGACGTGAAATCACAGACTTGGGTTTCGTTATTTTGAGTTGAAGGACGACGATTGTGTTGGCCACAGTGTGTGGAGTTCATGGCAGACCGCGTAGTTCGGTGTTTCACTTGCTTGTAGCCCTTGTGTGGCGCCAGAAATCAGCTGGGCTATAAAAAATTTTTAAAAAAAACAAAAAAACTCATCCTCTAAAAAATGATTTTATCAGCAGTTTAAGCTCTATTCGCTAACAAGCATTTTTTAGATTTTGTTCTATCTATCGCATTCAGTTTTGAGTAGTTTCCAGATCTGAATATATCTGCTCCCTTAGCCTGGTGCTAAGTGAATTTGTCTATTTTAACTAAATGCTGTCTGACACGAGTGTGACCGAGGGCTAAACTCTGAAAAACAGTGTGTGTGTGTGTGCGCGCGCGCGCGCGCGCGTGTGTGTGTGTGCGCGCGCGCGCGTGCGCGTGTGTGCGAACCTATGCATGCCTCTCTGTCTCTGTTGAACAATTAAGTAGTGGGGGAAACAAGTGCAGGGTAATAATTCCTCCGTCATTACATTAATGACTTGGCAATGATTCAGAAAACAAAAGAGGGGGGTTGGTGGGGGTGGGGGGGAGAAGGAACGGGGGAAAGAAGAAAATGAGAACGAAAATCAGGAAAACATGTTATGAATATTCACTAGCAGCATACGGAAACCATTGCAATCCATCCTTTTATATATATATATATATATGGAGATATATAGATAGATATAGATATTGATATACAGATAAAGGATGGATTACAATAAACAAATGTATAATGTATATGTACACACACACACACACACACACACACACACATATATATATATATATATATATATATATATATATATATATACCTCTCTATCACCCTTCTTCTTCTTCTCTATCCTAATCCCTCTATCTCTACACGTGCATGACTTCTTTGCAAGTTTATGCGTGCGTGAGTGCGTGCGTGTGTGTGCGTGCGTGCGTGTGTGCGTGTGTCTATGTGCGTGTGTGCGTGTGAGTGCGTGCGTGTGTACGTGCGTGTGAGCGGCATGTGTGCATGCATATGTGTGTACATGTTTATCTCACTACGTACCCCTCCACACCCTCACATCAGTCTCTTTCTCCCCATCTTTCTTACCTGTCTGTCTCCCCTCTCCCATCACCCCCACCCCTACCCATCGCTACATTAAAAAAAAACACACCCTTACCCCACCGTCAACCCCGCACCCTTCCCTTCAGCGTCCTTTCGTCTCGCCTGATTGGCACAACATGATGACGAACTCTGAGATGAACCAAGAGCTCCTATCACGTCGCTGGCTGCCTAATGAAGAAATGGCCTTGGGCCCTGAACACAATGGGTCCGATAATCATTGCCGTGGCATGAGACACAGACAGGATCGATGACGTGGCTTACCGGGGGCACGGAGAAAGACACAGACACTGACAGACATCACAGAGTGAGAGTGATCGCCATGCCATTTTTGTTACATTTTCCGAGTTCACCACTGCTGCAGAGAATGAAGGGCCGGATAATTTGAAACTTTTTTCTAAGGTGATCAACTGAATGAGGATGATAGAAACGATGCTGCGGAGTTCCGTTCTGGACCGACACTACATGACAGGGCTATACTTTACGCTTCCTGTCACAATATATCCTGACGTTATTCAGTCCTGGTAGATGCAGACACTTGCAGTATTGGTCACTAGATTTGGGCAACTCTCTCTCTCTCTCTCTCTCTCTCTCTCTCTCTCTAAAAGACGCATCCATTAAGTGAATGAAACTCGAGTATGTGGTCCGAGGCTTCCGAATTGAGCTCATAACACACTCAATCCTGGGTGAGAGCCGACAGAGACCGGGAAAAAAAATACCACAAATACATGCTTCTGATGGCAACCGAACCCACTACCTCCCAGTCTGCAAGTTCTTGGCACTAACCATGTCACTACGGCATATTGGGCAATACTGTAACCTTGTTGACAGATATGTTTGAGAGAGACAGACAGACAGACAGACAGAGACAGAAAAACAGAGAAAGAAGAGACAGGGAGACAGGGAGAAAGAGTAGGAGGAAAGGAGAGAATGAGAGACAGACAGACAGACAGACAGACAGACAGACAGAGACAGAGAGATAACAAAGGCGTGGGACAGGAATCTGCGTGTTGTTTGTCTTTTTGCTCTGAAGTCTTAATGAGCGCCAAACACGCCCACGCACTCGACTAAATCTTCCAGAGCCATCCACAAACAGAACACAGCCCACTACTCTCCTCTAACCATTCGCATATTCATTACCGGTGACAGACTACTTGCCAATCCGCAAAAATCCTCAGGTGGCATCCCCGTCTTTGTGAAAGAATTCTTTTCAATAAAATATGTAACATTCCTGCCACAGAGCAACAAAATTATTGCATGGATGGTTTTTACAGGTCTGATTATTAATTATGTGATTATTTACATCGGTTACGTGTATATACAGCCTACATTCTCCTGGTTTGGGCGTGGTCATGCTCATAGGATATGGGAACAGCTGGAAAAAAGATACGGACTTTTTTTCAACATAAGGTGATGGAGTTCTACGTGGTAATTCTAATATCCAAACTGAACTTTGGATGATTTCATACAGTTGGATGGAGAGCTAGAGGGAATGTCTACAATAAAACCATACGATTGAATACATGACTTTGTTCACAAAATGAACACAACAACGTTGTACAGAAATATGGAAGGAAGCTTGTCAATCTATGCGCAGATGATAATATGTACATCTTGTACATAATCAAGTACGTTCTAAATGATGGACAGCTAGGTGATCTGCTAGGAGAGCTAACGCGCTTCCATACAAAAACAAAGTGTGATGGATTACTATACTTGTTCCCAACCTTTCATGGAAAAAATAATGTAATACAAAGTTAAGCGTTAACCATATTTTCAGATCACTGTCCCATTGAACTGCACGCTTCGTTACCAGCGTTGAAAGAAACGTTCAAAGAAGAGTTCGTTCTCAACAAATTCCATTAGAAAAAATCGCTGATTTCAAAAACTCAAATGCTCATTGTCCCTTCTTCTGGTAAGAGTACTATTTGGACAAACTAGCATCCGCATTTACGACGATTGCTACTTCAGATAAAATGAATAGTATCAATAACGAACTAGAAACCTTATTTTCTAAATTCTGAGCCAGCTGAAGAAAATTGACAACCCGGCGAACTATTTCACGATGAGCATCATTATAGCAGATGAAAAGTATGTTTAAAAAACAAAATGAATGCAAGAAAAAGAAATTTTAGCAAACACGAAAAAGTTTTTGCATGAGCGTTCTTCCAAAAGAATAGAAGTACCATCACTGTTAAATGCTCTCGACAGAAATCCACTCACTAGATACCTATAAAACAAATACAACGTACGAGCGAACACTACAGAAAAAGAACATAGAAGTGCAGCGGTACACAGTTCAAACTCAGCCATGGAAAACAACCCAAAACAAGTGTGGAAGATTCTATCAGAGCTGAAAAGCACAAAGAGTTCTTCACAACTACAGAGACATAATGTGAGTGCAACAAAACGGATTTTCATGCTGGTACCGGCAACAGATGAACACCGACTGCTCTTCGGTCCAATCGCAAAGAAGATAACACAATTCAGCGAATCAGGTATCGCGGCATATGTATTAACATCCATGAATAAAAAGATAGATGAAAAACGATGACGGCGAAGTTGAAGTAATATTAGTCGCTAATATTTCACTGTGTGTGTGTGTGTGTGTGTGTGTGTGTGTGTGTGTGTGTGTGTGTGTGTGTGTGTAATATCCGTTTCAAAAAAAATCTCAAGCCAAGCAGACAGGAAAGAAGAAATACAAAGAAAACTCAAGGCGGGAGAGCTGACCATTCCAAAGTCATATTCAAATGTTCCTATATCGGCATATGAAATTATACAGCCTGCATGGACTTGAAAACATAATAAAAAGCCCGGAAAAGAGTACAAATGAAAACCTTAAAGCTAGCAAGACTAACATTATTGCTGTTGTGTGCACGATATTCAACGCCGTATTGTAATCAGACATATGCCCCAGCCAAAGGAAAGATAGGATGAATATTTCTATCTTTAAAAGTGATGAGCAAAGCAATCACTGCCGTAGCAACACTGTCAACAGTACGTCTTCTTTTCACGTCCTCTATGGAAGATGGAAAGTATATGTATATCTGGACAATAAATATTACTAAAGAACAAGCAGGGTTTACAAAACATTCCAGAAAACGATCACAATGTCATATTCGTCCCTAGAGAGACAACAGACCACACCGTTAACAAAAGAAACGGACGTCTTTAAAGCTCTTTCGTTGATTTAAACAAAGTGTTTGATAATAGGCAAGATACGGAAATGTTGCTTATAGCCCAGCCGACCGCAAAGGGCCATATCAGGGATGTCACCAAGTTAAAATAAACACACAAGTCATTCATTCACACAACTCTCTAAAATACATCTAAATACCTACCCGAAATTTTGATAAAAATCTTTCCACTATAAAATCTCAGATCCGATGAAAAATGTTAATCTCTTTCAAGAATTCAAAGATCGCATCAGGTGGAACGTCTCTGAACAAGGTTTTCATGGAATCTGCTGTAAAATGTTTGTGTCTCACATCATGCAAGTCCCAACATTCTAAAAGAATATTATGTTTCATTGTGAGTGGCACATGACATGGAATGCACCATGGAGCTTCTTCACTCTTTAAAAGGTATGAATGAGTAAAATACGAATGGCCGGTGTGCAGCCGGCATAGAACCGTTTCTTCTTTGCGACCACCAGACGTGGATGAGAGGAACTCCTTTAGGTTTGGACGGAGCTGAAAGAGTTTGTTATCCGTCTGTGTATTCCAATCCTCCTGCCAGAGGTCTCCGACATAATTGTTAACTTTTTGTTTCCGATCTGAGCAGGGGATAGATATGTTAGACAGTAGGTGGTATTATGTATTTTTACTCAAGTTGATATAAAGTGGCAAAGACGGGAACTGTTTCTACAAAACTGAAGTTATGTATAAAAGACTCATTAATCTGTGGCTAAGAAAAGATAGATTTACAGATTCTCCAGTCAAAAAGGCATGGTTTCAAGGGAATATACGACGTCCCACCCGGTTTAACATTTCCATAAACGACATTAGAGTATGAGAGATTATATGTATATTTGTGCAATGACAGTATATAAGCAAAAATAGAATTAGAACTACGGAATAAACTGATTCAAATGCATACTTATTGTCAGTCCAAATAGCTCATTCAACAGTGAAAAAAGTCATAGTTAGATAGAAAAAAGGCCTCAAACTCCGCTTTACGTTTCTTGTGGACACGATTTCATTCATGCAGTAGTCCAAAATAAATACCTTTAAGTCATTTTCCACACAAGTGAGCTCTTCTGGAATGCCAACGATCATACAGCCAAACAAGGTAATAAAGCAGCACGTGCCTTCTAGCAATGTACGTGGGCAAGAAATGAAGGTGGATGTGATGATGCGTTTATTTGGCATATTAGTAGCTCCGATCATAAGTAATGGAGCTGAGATACAGCTTCCATCCAATATCATGACAACGAAAACAGATAATCCCGCGTTATCGATTTTGTTCGATCAGTTCAATGCCTTCATCCCTTCGAACACCAGTCAGAGAATGTCCATACCAGGTGTTTAAGACGTTCGTCTGGTTTACATGAAATTACCTGTACTGGCAGAGTTGGGGTTTTCCCATCTCTTTGGTCACCGTACGCCAGGTAACATCGTTCTGGGTTCATGCGAGTGAATCATAGGAAGAAAGCTACCTAAAGCCCGTTTGTTTGCCCGTTATTGTTAATGGAACCGCAGAAAGGGTTCCCTGGATTAGCTTCGTTAAAGATTTCCGACAGTTAATAGGTTTCTAACGTGTCTGGGGAAAACCAGGGCATGTTCATCGCGAAACGACCTAGGTATTCAATTACCACTAAAGTACAGGAGACCTATGTTCAGGACTCTACATGTAGTTTTCAATTAAGTGCACATAAACTTGGAAGCGAGTGGTGACTTTACTGCAGAATTCACATGAAATTAGAATTACGGCTTTGTAAATCGTATGAAGCTGCGGAGGATTTACTACATTTAATGGATAATGTTCCGTGCATGTGGAACAGATCGGGTCTTGCCTTATAATGACTGTTAATGCACAATTTCATTCTCAGTATTCAAACAAGTTACTGAATACAACTGGCTATAGAGCGCCGTTTCAATGTCGAAATCTCCAAATGTCAAATCATTTTCAGACTGAAGTGCTTAAAGAAAAGATATATGTATGTATGTGTGTGTGTATATATATATATATATATATATATATATATATATAATAATGTATAATTACTTATATAGCGCATTTCTTGTTGAACAACTCAATGCGCTTACATCCACCATTTGCACTTATTCATACAATATTCATGCACACAGCAAAAAGAAAATACACAATGGCAGACGCACCTACATGCATAAACTGTCTCACCGAACTAGTTGTGGAGGAATTTAAGAGAGATCTAGTCATCTACAGAAGAGAATAGGCTTTTTTGAAGAGGTAAGTTTTGAGCTGAGATTTAAAAGAAGAAAGAGTAGGCTGATTACGAAGGTCTTCAGGAAGGGAGTTCCAAATAGAAGGTGCTCTAAAACTGAAGGCTCTTTCGCCAACAGATTTCAGAGAACGCTTAGGGATTTTCAAAAGTTTTTGTGAAGAAGAGCGAAGGGTACGAGAGCTTTGGTAGGTGCAGAGAGAAGAAGAGAGATAGTGAGGAAGAGATTCATTGAAGTGGCGGAAAGCAAGAACTGCCAGTTTAAATTGCCACCGATACTGTATGGGAAGCCAGTGCAGTTCGATCAGCATGGGAGTGATGTGCTCACACCTCCTCCTCTTCAAAACAAGTCGTGCAGCGCTATTTTGGACTCTCTGCAGCCGAGCAATCTGTTCTGCGGGAAGCGCAGCATAAACAGAGTTGCAGTAGTCCAATCTTGACATCACCGTGGCACAGACTAGCCTGACAGCTACTTCCCTGGATATAAAGCGTCGGATGGAAGCAATACGTCTCAGCTCTAAAAAGGATGAGCGACAGACTACAGATATTTGATTCTGCATGGTCAGACACTGATCAATGGTAACACCAAGGTATTTGACAGAGTTACTGAAAGGCAATTCAGTACCATCAACAACCATTGACTCTGACTCAACGAGTTTGAGGCAGGAGGAGGTTCCAACGGGCATGACTTCAGTCTTTTCACAATTTAATTTAAGCTTATTACTTGTCATCCATTCCTGCACACTGCTGATACACCGAGACACCCCAGATTGAACAGAAACAAACTCATCAGGTGTGCCACTCTTAGAAAGCTCAGTGTCATCAGCATACTTGTGAAAATCACAATCATGGTCCGAGATAACATCTGACAAGGGCTGTGAGTACAATGTAAACAACACTGGGCCCAATACTGACCCCTGTGGTACTCCATACAAAAGAGGTGACAAAGTAGACCTTACACCACCACAACCACCGCCTGCGACCTATCTCTGATGTACGATTCGAACCACTGGAGAACTATCCCATCAACACCAAAAGTGACCCTAAGCCTTTCAAGTAAAGTAGTGTGATCTAGCGTATCAAAGGCAGCACTCAGATCAAGCAAGGCTACGAGAGAAACAAGTTTACTGTCGGATTTGCACAGTAAACAGTCCAGTACGCTCAATACAGCAGTCTCAGTGCTATGATTCTTCCTATAAGCAGACTGACAGGCTTCAAGAAGACCATGGTCTGAAAGATGAGTCTGAAGCTGCTTCAGCACAACTCTTTCAAGGATTTTTGAGAGGAATGGGAGGTTGGACACCGGTCTATAGTTCTTTAACTTATTAAGGTCCAGTCCTGGCTTTTTCAAGAGAGGGGTAACCATTGCCTGCTTAAACTGAGGAGGCACTATGCCTGACAAGAGAGATTTGTTTACAATGTTTGTAATCACGGGAATCAAATGAGAGGCACACCGTTTAAGGAGGGAAGTAGGGATGGGGTCAAGGACACAACTTTTGCTGGAGGATTCACTTATGAGATCCCCGATCAGTTTTTCATCCACAGGATTAAAAGTACAAAAAGGTGGTCCACAGTATTTATCGTAAAGAATTGGTTGGGAAGGATTTGCATCAAGATTGTCACGGATGGTTTTGATTTTATCAACAAAGAATTCACTAAATTGTTGAGAGATTTGAGAAGGAGGAATGTTCGTGGGCAAACTTAATTTCTTTTGTTTGCCAAGTAGTTCACTTATAAACGAAGCTTGCTCTTATGTCTTAGATTGAAGAAATAGGGGGAATGGTGCTCAGTATTTATCCTTGGAATTTATTAGTTTATTGTATATATATATATATATATATATAGAGAGAGAGAGAGAGAGAGAGAGAGAGAGAGAGAGAGAGAGAGAGAGGGTAGTACCGAGGATCAGCGTTATGTTAAAAAGAGTGCTCGACCAGAGTGGGAGCGGCATTTGCTGTATTAAAAAGCAAGTTAAAATCAAGCTTAAAACCTACAGATCTGTTTAGCGCTGTCAGTGCGGTCATCAGGGTGTATATATATACATAGGAAGAGATAAACCAATATACATACATACATACATACACACACATACACACACACACACACACACACAACACACACACACACACACACACAATATATATATATATATTCATTCATGAATATCTACGGTTCACAAAAAAAGTTTCCCCCACACTTCTTAGCATTTTTCTCAACTTTTCTAGTGTCCATAAGTCTGTTGATGGGTTTCGCGACACAAACAAATGAGTCTGAGTCTGAATCGAG
>CM065719.1:8328711-8331211 GCA_033310375.1 Conus canariensis
AAATTTTCCGAGTTCCGAGTTCCGAGTTCCTCTCTCTCTCTCTCTCTCTCCTCTCTCTCTCTCTCTCTCACACACACACACACACACACACACACACACACACACACACACACACACGCACACACACACGACACGGGAAATGTATTGAAATGAATATTATATATATATATATATATATATATATATAGTTAAATGTATTCGAAAATTAAACCTAGAAATGAATTAGATTAAAATGCGCGCCGGCGCCCGCACACACATACCCATCCACAAGCAAGCAAGCGCGCACACACACACTCTCTCTCTCTCCTCTCTCTCTCTCTCCTCTCTCTCTCTCTCTCTCTCTCTCTGTCTCTCTCTTTCTCTTATGTTCTGTGTATCGTTTAACCCAACAGGCCGTTTCTTTCTATTTAAGGTAAAGGACAGTTCAATATCTGATCGTAGAGAATGCTTGAGAAATCCCAAGGTGGGAGATACTCAAAGACTTCCACTTAAACGTCTACCAGCATAACTGAATTCTAAGGGGGGAGAGAGAGAGAGAGAGAGAGAGAGAGAGAGAGAGACAGAGACAGAGACAGAGAGAGACAGAGAGACAGAGACAGAGAGACAGAGAGAGAGAGAAAAAAAAGAAGGAGGGAGGGGGTAGAAAAAATCTTGCCTGATTAAACAGCTGAATCACATGCTGACCGTCGGCTGGTCCAACGATGACACAGGCAACTCCAAGCACCGATACATGCCGGTCCTGCAGTATTAAACAGCGTGGTGAAGTAGGCTGGTTCTATACTGACTGAGCCTGGTACGGCAGTAATGGAGCATATTGCTGCTGTCACGCAGCAGACTGTCCAATACCGACAGCGATTGATCATGTCTTGGAGCTGTGTTCGCCCTGGACTGATGAAGGACTGTCTCGTAGCAACAGGAGAGAATCCTTGAGAATCCCCGTTGGGTATTCCTTGTTCTGCGTCCATTTCCAGAGCAGCACAGGGAGCCCGTTGTGCCTGTCCAAACTGAAGCTCGTATGGGTTTTCCCCGGTAGTTTTTGGGATTGAAGTATTCATGGAGTTCATGGTAAACCTGAGACCAGAGCTGCAACTTTATTTTCTCGCAGACAGTCCGCTCTACACCTACAACATGTTGCTGTTGAAGTAAAGATGGTCATCATTTTCCAAATCGTTGGTCTTAACTGGGTTTTGTTGCAAGTAAGAAAACAATGAACGGAAGTTCTTTAATACACACACGAACGTGCACAGAGAGAGAGAGAGAGAGAGAGAGAGAGAGAGAGAGAGAGAGACAGAGAAGACAGACAGACAGACAGACAGAGAGAGAGAGATGCACGCATTAGTGGCTGCTTTGATATAAAGTCTTTGGAGCAACCGCAACTGCGCCGGTGCAAATCGCAGCTGACGTTTTCACCAGGGCTATTGAAAATTTCGCCGGTTCGGTTGCCAGCTCTTAGCCGTGGTGCAAATCGCAGTTGCCATTTACCCCGGGGTGATTGCGACTCGCATCGGATTCTCACTTAATCCGTGACATGGATATAGATATATATATATAGAGAGAGAGAGAGAGACAGACAGACAGACAGACAGACACACACGCACCCCCCCCCCCCCCACATATATATAATATATATATATATATATATATATATACACATATAATGCTGAACAATTAAGTAGTGGGAGAAAACAAGTGCAGGCTAACAATTCTTCAGTCATTGTAGTAATGACTTGGCAAAGATTTGAATTTTTAAAAAAAAATTTGAAGATGAAGAAAATTGGGGCAATATGTTATAAATATGAAAACCCTTCACTAGCTACCTGAGGGAACCATCGTACCCCCCTTGAAGGCACATCTATTTGTATTGCCTGCTCCGAGGCCTTTCGTCCGCTGGATCGGACTCATCAGGGAGACACGGCTGATTGTGTCTGTGCTCTTGGTGTCAAATAGAGACACACCACAGTCCATAATTCTGTGGTGTTCTCACCACCAAGGGTTCAAAAAAGAATCCAACAGCACCCAAACAGCGAAGGGTAGTAAATGGAACAAAACAAAAGTGTGGAGAGAAAAAAAGTTGTCGAAAAACTAAAAGCATGATGCAAACAGTATAAAATGTAGGGGACAATCTTTGAGCCCATGCTTGAGGATCCATTCAAGGATGCAAAGGAGATCAAAAGATATGGAACAGTCTGAGTGGTCAGCTCTGCTGTTCAATAACCCAAGCATGTGAGTGGCTAAGAATTGTACAGAACAACCTTTACTTGGATCTCCTAAGAGATGCAATCTCCGATTGACCAAACATTATAATGCTGAACAATTAAGTAGTGGGAGAAAACAAGTGCAGGCTAACAATTCTTCAGTCATTGTAGTAATGACTTGGCAAAGATTTGAATTTTTTTTTTAAATTGAAGATGAAGAAAATATATATATATATATATATATTGTGTGTGTGTGTGTGTGTGTGTGTGTGTGTGTGTGTTGTTGTGTGTGTGTGTGTGTACAT
>CM065719.1:8341211-8356211 GCA_033310375.1 Conus canariensis
ATTCCCAGAGCCATGGATTCATTTGTGGAGGTTTTCGATCCCGACCGGCTCTTTCCCAGAATTGAGTTTGCTATGGGGTCAGCTGGAAAGACCGAAAGCACAGTCGGTTTCGTCCATTTAATACTTGCCTGGCGAACCCTGCAGGCGTCTGTAACTCCCGGGCCTGGTTGAAGCCAGGATATGTTATAAAGGTAAGAGCTGAGCACAACCCTATCATACAGTCTCAGACCAGCTTCCTCTTCACCATCCTCGACCTCTTTGATTTGTATACCTAAAAAAATCTATAATGTTGAGGCCCTTCATGTCCTGTTCTCATGGTGACCTCGGTTTCGATTTTCGATCCACGACTGCGCCCTAAGTGAGTTCGCGTGGAGGTCGCCAGTTTCGGCAAGGTCACAGGGAATGCCGCTGAATGGAGGTGGGGCGCCCCGCCGGATGGGGGCGCTCACATACGCTGGTTCCGCGACTAAGCAATTATTGTGGCCAGGTGGGGGTATAGTCGGTGATGTCCAGCGTATGCTGGATCAGAACAAAGTACCACAGAATACCACCGAGGTAATTCGGCGGCAGTGCAGTTTCTCCTCTACTAGGTGGCTTCAAGACGACTTGACACTGACCTCTCGTGCCATGGCTATGGCGGGACAGGCCTGGGTGTGGCTGTGCACAGGGAGCCGTCATGAGCCATGTTGTGTTCAAGGCACTGAAGGGGCACTGAACACAACACAGTCAACAGATATAAATAAATGAATAAAACATGAAGTAGTGGAACTAGATTTAGAGGGGGCAGATGGTTGGTCATGTCACAAATAAGTACATAAATAAATAAAAACAAAAATAATACCACGTTCAGAGAACACACTTCACCAAATCCAGTGCGCGGTATAAAATGAGAACAAAGGTAAAAGCAGCGTTAAAATCTATTTCGGGCAGAAGTGTAGCTGACGGGAAACTCGGGGGGACGTAAAGTGGCACACTGAATTCAGCACAGAACTCTGTTTTACGATTGCCTAACATCAAACGTTTATAGTCGCCATCTACTCGGGATGGTTTTATAAATAGAGGCAAAAACGTGAGCTGTGTCTGTCTTCTGAAGTTCAGAACAAGATCGGTCTCTTTGAGTAACCTCACTTCATTTTGCACCCATTATCACCAACCATTTTTAGATCAATTAGAAATGGGTATACTATCCTTTGAAGCAAAAAATTATGTAGAGAAAAACAGGGACAGAATAAGAAAAAAAGCTATTAACAGATTCTTAGCGGTTTCATCACACACCGGTAACTGGCTCTGGAGGTATGCTGTTTAATGAAAATTTCATCAACCCAACAGAATATAAAGACGTTAGGTTTGATTTTTTTTCTCGAACTACAAAGCTATCAGTGTGGGTGTCAGTGATGAACACAAAAACACCCGTTCGACTTAAATAGTTTGGCCTTAGCTCCTTGGCACCAAATGACTGTTTTCAGTACGATCAGAATACGCTCCCTTTCAAAGCTTCCGAAGCAGCATCGCGGAGTCACAATCGTCTGTGAGTGGAAATGTCATGATGGTGAAGCAAGCGACACTTGCAGCATTTAAAAAAAGTTAAGATCGTTTTCATTAGGTCTCTACCTCTGAAGTTTTCTTTTTGCGGAAATAGGTCTGCAGTTACCACCTAGTTTTCGAGAAAAGGATATGCATGCACTGTGCTCTGGGATGGAGCTGAAACACAGGCCCAAATCATCTGTAAAATCCAACACTTATCCCTGAACCGGTCTTCACGAAAATATGTTCTATCCTATCTCACACGATCAAATAGCTTTTTTAAAAAAACTATAAGAGAATTTTTCTTCCTACCTGGGCATCAACATTTGACATTACATAATCAAACGTTAGAGAATGACACCCAGCGGCTTTCCGAGGTGCCTGGTCAGTTTTGAATGTTATCCTCATAAGGATGTGTGAATTCTAAAATAATATTGGATCTTTCTAATCCTCCTAAACGACTGCAAACCTTTGAACGTTCCTGAATACTGAGTCTAAATTTCTATTTTACCCCTGTCTTAAATCGGGTGATACACGAGTGTCAGTGCAATGATTCACTGAACGCTTTTGTTCTCCGTGCGCTGCAATCTTTGCGTTTGGTCAGAAAATAATTCGTCGTTCACCTCCGCTGCTCTTATGACTGTCTTTGTTTTTGACATACGTACAACGCAAAAAAAAAAAAAGAAAATCGTAAAGCTGCTTCATAAATCTAAAACAAAAAGTAGCTTGAACGTCACTGTTTTGAAGTCTTTCGATTGTACCTTTGACTGTGGGACGAAAAAAAAAATCTCGGTTTAAACTTTGGATTCATAACACGTCGCTTCACACACACACACACACACACACACACACACACACACACACACACGCACACCCCGCCCCCTCCCTCCCCCCCCCCCCCCCCCTCCCTCATCCACCAGCCTCGCTATTCCCGTTCCCAGTAGACGCAAAACCCTACAGAATTCGAGCTTAAGGGTGGAAAATCTTCCCCCAAAAAACACATTTTCTTGCTCTGTCAAATAGCCCCCCCCCCCCTCCCCCCATCCCCCTTTTTTTTTTTTAACCCCCTTCCCTATCAACGTTCCACTTCCCACTGTCCCTCTCCACATGTCGTCTCCTTTTTCACCCTGCCATCACCGCCTCTTTCCCATCCCACAACCTCCAGCCCTCACCCATCCCCAGTTCTCCTACCCCCCCCCCACCCCCATCACCCGCCTCTTTCCCATCCCACAACCTCCAGCCCTCACCCATCCCCAGTTCCTACCCCCCCCCTCCCCCATTCTTCCTTACCTCCATCCCCGCTCCCCCCCCCCCCCACCCCCATCACCCGCCTCTTTCCCATCCCACAACCTCCAGCCCTCACCCATCCCCAGTTCCTACCCCCCCCCTCCCCCATTCTTCCTTACCTCCATCCCCGCCCCCCCCCCCCCCCCCACCCCCATCACCCGCCTCTTTCCCATCCCACAACCTCCAGCCCTCACACATCCCCAGTTCCTACCCCCCCCTCCCCCATTCTTCCTTACCTCCATCCCCGCTCCCCCCCCCCCCACCCCCATCACCGCCTCTTTCCCATCCCACAACCTCCAGCCCTCACCCATCCCCAGTTCCTACCCCCCCTCCCCCATTCTTCCTTACCTCCATCCCCGCTCCCCCCCCCCCCCACCCCCATCACCCGCCTCTTTCCCCATCCCACAACCTCCAGCCCTCACACATCCCCAGTTCCTACCCCCCCCCCACCCCCATCACCGCCTCTTTCCCATCCCACAACCTCCAGCCCTCACCCATCCCCAGTTCCTACCCCCCCCTCCCCCATTCTTCCTTACCTCCATCCCCGCCCCCCCACCCCCATCACCGCCTCTTTCCCATCCCACAACCTCCAGCCCTCACCCATCCCCAGTTCCTACCCCCCCCTCCCCCATTCTTCCTTACCTCCATCCCCGCCCCCCCCCCCCCCCACACCCCATCACCGCCTCTTTTCCCATCCCACAACCTCCAGCCCTCACCCATCCCCAGTTCCTACCCCCCCTCCCCCATTCTTCCTTACCTCCATCCCCGCTCCCCCCCCCCCCCCCCCCCCCCATCACCGCCTCTTTCCCATCCCACAACCTCCAGCCCTCACCCATCCCCAGTTCCTACCCCCCCTCCCCCATTCCCTTCCTTACCTCCATCCCCGCTCCCCCCCCCCACCCCCCATCACCCGCCTCTTTCCCATCCCACAACCTCCAGCCCTCACCCATCCCCAGTTCCTACCCCCCCCCCCCCTCCCACCCCCATCACCGCCTCTTTCCCCATCCCACAACCTCCAGCCCTCACCCATCCCCAGTTCCTACCCCCCCCCTCCCCCATTCTTCCTTACCTCCATCCCCGCCCCCCCCCCCCCCCCCATCACCCGCCTCTTTCCCATCCCACAATCTCCGGCCCTCAGCCATCCCCAGTTCCTCCCCCCCCCCCCCCCCCCCCCACCCCATCACCGCCTCTTTCCCATCCCACAACCTCCAGCCCTCACCCATCCCCAGTTCCTACCCCCCCCCCACCCCCATCACCAGCCTCTTTCCCATCCCACAACCTCCAGCCCTCACCCATCCCCAGTTCCTACCCCCCCCCCCCCCCACCCCCATCACCGCCTCTTTCCCATCCCACAACCTCCAGCCCTCACCCATCCCCAGTTCCTACCCCCCCCCCACCCCCATCACCAGCCTCTTTCCCATCCCACAACCTCCAGCCCTCACCCATCCCCAGTTCCTACCCCCCCCCCCCCACCCCCATCACCGCCTCTTTCCCATCCCACAACCTCCAGCCCTCCCCCACCCAGTTCCTACCCCCCCCCCCCACCCCCATCACCAGCCTCTTTCCCATCCCACAACCTCCAGCCCTCACCCATCCCCAGTTCCTACCCCCCCCCCCCCCCCATTCTTCCCTACCTCCATCCCCGCTCCCCCCCCCCCCACCCCCACCCCCATCACCAGCCTCTTTCCCATCCCACAACCTCCAGCCCTCAGCCATCCCCAGTTCCTACCCCCCCCCCCCCCCCACCCAATTCTTCCCTACCTCCATCCCCGCTCCCCCCCCCCCCCCACCCCCCATCACCCAGCCTCCCCTCATCCCACAACCGACCAGCCCTCACCCTCCCCAGTTCCTACCCCCCCCCCTCCCTCCATTCTTCCCTTCCGTCCATCCCCGCTCCCCCCCACCCCCATCACCCGCCTCCACACCGTCATGCCCAGCAAGTTCAGAGCCTTATTAAGTCGTGAAGGACCGTCACTTTGACATGGACGAGGAGGACAAACACGTCAACACAGCCCACCACCATCCCTCTACAACTTGGTCAACTTTGACACCATACACATCTTGCTGCGGAAAAGAAACAAAGAAACGGAGGGGGAAGGGCTGAAAGAAGACAAGGGGGAGAGGAAAGAGCCACAGCAAAGAGGAAAAAAACCCTCTAAGATAAAGCGTAGTGACTGTCCATAGTTTTCAACGTCTAATATGCACCAAAGAAAAACAGTAAACAAATCATATACACAGGAAGAAGAGTGAAAGAAAAAGAAAGAAAGAGAGAAAGTAGTGTATGAATGAATGCTCGAACGAACGAACGAACGAACGAACGAATGAATGAACGAAAACAGACAGAAAGAAAGAGACAGACAGACAGACGGACCGACAGTCAAACAGACAGACACAGGCAGAGGCAGAGAGACACAGACACAGAGACAGAATCTCTCGTGATGAACCGGGCTATCACCTGTGTTCAGCATATGAGGACAATGACAGAAAGATAGGAAGTAAAACATAAACACATTCGAAGAGAGAGAGAGAGAGAGAGAGAGAGAGAGAGAGAGAGAAAGAGAGAAAGAGAGAAAGAAAGGAAATCAAGGAGGGAATCGAAGAAAAAGGAAGGAAGAAAGAAGGACATGAAGGGAAAAGAGAAAGAGGTAGAAATAAAGGAAGGGAAGAAGTAAAGAACGAAATGATGAATGGATGAACGGAATCAGTTTCAATGCCGGTCTCCAAAAGAGGAACGCCTGCCGGCAGACCAGACAATACATCCTACATTCCATTTGCCGATGCTTTTCAGCGGAAAATGATGTGGTGGAGTGGATACGGCATGGGGAAAAACATTAGTGCGCGCACGCACATATACAAATGCAAGCAAGCAAGTACACACACACACACACACACACACACACACACACACACACACACACACACACACACACACACCACCCAGCAAACAGACACATACAGAGAGAGAGAGAGAGAGAGAGAGAGACAGACAGACAGACAGACAGACAGACAGACAGACAGACAGACAGAGACAGAGAGACAGAGAGTCCAATATCACTCCGAACAGAAACGCATAAAACTGAAAAGAACAAAAACATACACACACACGGACACATATACGCTCCCTTGTACGAGCGCGCGTGCGCGCGCGCTCACACACACACACACACACACACACACACACACACACACACACACACACACACACGCACACACACACACACTTCAGTAAGGGAGAGCAGGGATATAGAACCTCATAGATACAGACAGACAGACAGACAGACAGAAACAAAGAGAGACAATAAGAGAGAGAGAGAGTTGAATATGCCAGCAAAAGAGAGCACACACACACACACACACACACACACACACACACACACACACACACTTCAGTAAGGGAGAGCAGGGATATAGAGCCTCACAGATACAGACAGACAGACAAACAGAGACAAAGACAGACAATACGAGAGAGAGAGTTGAATATGCCACCACACACACACATACAGAGAGAGAGAGAGAGGGAGAGAGAGAGAGGCATTTGTCAACGATAAGATTATTGGCTCAAATGAGTCGAGAATGAAATCATCTACTCTGTCTAGTTTGCAGAGGAGGAGAAAGAAAGTGTTCAAATAGTAAACAGCAGTAAAAGGTATAAGAATTCAAAGTCTTCTGAGCGCGAGCGCTCGTCTGTTGTGTGTGTGTGTGTGTGTGTGTGTGTGTGTGTGTGTGTGTGAGTGTGTGTGCGTGTGCGTGTGTGTGCGTGCGCGATCTGTGCACAAAGAAGGGCATATTATGACTTCAAACTCTTCCATTACAAACAGCTCTCTCCCAGCCCCCACCCCCACCACCCCCGTTCTTTCCCATCATTCGGCTTGTTCTGCGCGCGCGCACACACACACACACACACACACACACACACACACACACACACACACACACACACACACACACACCTCACCCCCACCCCCACCCCAGTCTCCCAAAATCCATGCAAATCATTCCTCGCGCAAGCGTGCGCACGGCAAAGATCGGTTTGAAAACAAAACAGCTCCACAGTTTGTGCCCCATGTCAGTGAGGAAGCACGTTCGGGACGTGCGCTTACTGGTCGGCCTCCCAACGGTCTCCCCCCCCCCCCCCCCCGGACCCATCAATAAAATGTACATAAAAGCCCCCGAGCCCGGCGGTCAATGACACAATGAGCGGGGGGCTTCAGCAGCAAATGGAACTCTACGACCTGTGCTTCGCTTCACGCATGACCTCTTTGGCAAATAACTCCCATCGAGCGTGGTCTCCGGAACTCATGTGATTATTCCATGGAACGAACAGGGCATTTGGTGTGTGGAGAAAAGACGAACATTGTCGTGTTTGTGGCCGTACACAGTGAAAGATGTCCAAGAAATGAATGAAATACAAAGTAATAAGCGAACAAGGGAGGTAACTTTTATTGCCGTATGAAGCTTAACGTACATAATTCCAGTTAACGCTGCCTGCGATATCATTTTCAGCTTGAAAAAAAAAGGCAGACAAGAAGGCACCAGGATCAAACAAAACAAGCCTAAAGCAAATTCCAAACTTGCCAAGCACACCCTAACCTGACACATGTATGTATACGTCAACAACCACAGACAGAGGAGATGTACAAACAACAATCACCGTTTGATCAAGACTGGCGTGGATTTCTGATCTCGAGCATATTCACACAAACCACACTGATTAACATACCATAAACACATACACGGAAGCTCAGTGTGGTTGGTATGACTGGGAATCTGGAGTGACACGAGGAATGAAGAAGGTAACCTTCGTTCCCATTACGAAACATTCAAAACGGATGTATTTTCCTGCCCGTTGCATACCACCGCTAAAGACTTTGGACGGGTCCTGCTGTATGACAGGCTCCCACACATCCGCTCCTGGGGCTAGCAGAAAGACTTTGGACGGGTCCTGCTGTATGACAGGCCCCCACACTCCGCTCCTGGGGCTAGCAGAAAGACTTTGGACGGGTCCTGCTGTATGACAGGCCCCACACTCCGCTCCGGGGCTAGCAGAAAGACTTGACGGTCTGCTGTGCAGCCCAATCCGCTCCTGGGGCTAGCAGAAAGACTTTGGACGGGTCCTGCTGTATGACAGGCCCCCACACTCCGCTCCTGGGGCTAGCAGAAAGACTTTGGACGGGTCCTGCTGTATGACAGGCCCCCACACTCCGCTCCTGGGGCTAGCAGAAAGACTTTGGACGGGTCCTGCTGTATGACAGGCCCCCACACTCCGCTCCTGGGGCTAGCAGAAAGACTTTGGACGGGTCCTGCTGTATGACAGGCCCCCACACTCCGCTCCCGGGGCTAGCAGAGGACGAGCACAGAAAGGGCTGTGGGTGGGCGAGGTGAGGGCAGGAGCAGAATGAGGCCAACATGGAGGCGTTACCACGGAGATGGCACTGAAGATTATACGGCAGGAAAAAAAAAATAAACAAGTGTACATAAATAAACAAAACAAGCATCCTCAGAAGATTAAGCAATGTCAACGTTCAAATTTATTTTCTATTCAATCATTGCGTGTTCGACCTAGTTTTGGGGGTTATGTTTCCTTTTTTCCCCTTTTTGTGTGTGTGTCTTGTGTGTGTGTGTGTGTGTGTGTGTGTGTGTGTGTGTGTGTGTGTGTGTGTGTGTGTGTTGGGTGTGTGTTGGGTGTGTGTGTTGGGTGTGGTTACCGTTTTTTTTTTTCTTTATTCATAACTTAGCCATTAATTCCTATATTATTGAGGATGTGAGTACTTGATTGGCAACTATGTATGCTGTACAATGCAAGCATTAAAAATAGGAAATAAAGAGATGCATCCGAACACGAAAATTAGCAACAAAGTATCTCAAGGGGAAATGAATACTACGAATCACATGTCCAGAAATGTCCAGAAACAGAAAACCCAAATTTTGCAAAAGGGTTTAACATTGACACTTTAACACCCTCTTCATCATCCCCATTTTCTCTTTCTTCCCCCCCCCCCCCCCCCCCCCTTTTTTTTTTTTTCTTTTCTTTTTTCCTTTTTGCTATGAATATTTGTCAAGTCTTTATGAAAGGTGAACTGTTTGCATGCACTTGTTTGTACTTGTTTGTTCAGAGTAGGCCAACATTGTTTGATCAACCAGCGGGAAGTCGAATCTCTCGGGAAATCCACGTGTGGGCTCATCTGCACAATCCTCAGCTGCAGTCTGTACTGTTGTTGACAGCGTTTGGGTTATTAAACCGTAGAACTCACCACTCAGACTGTTGCCACATTTTTACCTCCCTTGCGTATTTTCTGGATCCCCAACCAAGTTTTCAAAAACCGTGTTTTCTTTTGATTAATCTTTACTTATCATTACTTTTTTGCAGCTTATTTCCTTATGGTACTTTCTTACCATTTCTCCATCCTGCCGTTCTCTGGCTGTTGTGGGAAGCAGACCGTTGGATTTTGATTTTCTCCCTTTGGTGGAGAGAATTCCACAGAATTAAGGATGGTATATCGAGTTGATCGCATGTAGGCTATTGACCCAAACAAACAGCCGAGAGTTATACGTAAGTATCAGCCAAGAGACAAAGTCCCTTTTAAATACGACCAATACGTGAGGTTCTGTATACAAAACTAACTTTGATCATATCCATTCGACGTGAACAAAGAACTTAAGATTTACGTTTTTAACGCTCTTACCTTCGATCTCATGTCGTGATTGGTCTACCCTAACATTCTTTTTCTCCATACGTTCAGTCTTTGTCTGGTCATTGTTTCATTGAAAGAGAAATTGAACTGAATGCCTGTAGCTGTTATCCTTCACTACATGGGTACACACAGACACACACTGAACTGAATGCCTGTAGCTGTTATCCTTCACTACATGGGTACACACAGACACACACTGAACTGAATGCCTGTACCTGTTATCCTCCACTACATGGGTACACACAGACACACACTGAACTGAATGCCTGTACCTGTTATACTCCACTACATGGGTACACACAGACACACACTGAACTAAATGCTTGTACCTGTTATCCTCCACTACATGGGTACACACAGACACACACTGAACTGAATGCCTGTACCTGTTATCCTCCATTACATGGGTACACACATACACACACGCGCGCCCGCGGCTATTCTCTATATATACACACCTGGATGCACATTTGTATACCGGAAATGTAGCTGTAGCTGATCAATTACCTTATATGTCAATTAGTTCAAACTGTCAAGAAATTAAAGCCATTTTTCAAGAATCAACCTTTGGCCATTAAAACTCGCTGTTCTCATACAGTCTTTCCCCAAACTACAAACACCCACAACAGTTAGACAAGGACATTGTCAGGAAGTCAGTGGTCATAGCGACTGGGCAAGGTTTGGCTGTGTTTTTGCTGTAGTTATTATTTGCAAGGTAGACGTGTCAGTAATACCATGAAACTGAAGTTCTTTCGTCTTGTACCCGGGGCACCACCGATTGTGCAAGATTAATACGTTTCGGGGTCTTCTAATTGGTCTAGTTTTTCTTCTTCTTTTTTAAAATTATTTGCTTCTTACCAATTCTTTGTTTCTTGCCTTTCCAAATCTAAGTTAACTGAGCTCATAAGTTTCATCATACTTTAGTAACATTTCACCAACATTTCCTGGACTATCTTATCATTTGCAAGGTAGAAGTGTCAATAATACCATGAAATCAACTAAAGATCTACCTGTCTTGTTTCTCCCAATTCCTAAACCCTCCCCACTCCTTCCGTACAACTCACATTACGAAGAGGGAAACCCCGCTCATGCCAGACTTCGATGTAATACATTCTGATCACAAACCTAAAATTTTCATAAGATTTCAGGTATTCGCTGTTTGCGTTTGAATGAAAGATATGTTGTGCCCCCCCCCCCCCCCCCCCACACACACACCCTCTGTGTGTGTGTGTGTGTGTGTGTGTGTGTGTGTGTGTGTGTGTGTGTGTGTGTGTGTGTGTGTTGCCTTTCCAAACCTGAGCAGTTGGGTTCATAGGTTCACCATATCTTTTTGACATCTTAACATTTTCCGATGTATCCTATTGTTTGCAAGGTAGATGTTATCAATACAAATTCCAAGACACTAACTAAACATCTTTCAACTCGTTAGTTCTCATTTGTCTCATCCAGCCCTGCCTGGCACTCACAGTGTGGACAGCCGCGGTCGTACCAGACTCTGACACCATTTTACTCTGATCACAGTTCTTCATTTATTACAGTTTTTAGGCGTGCATTGCTTGTGTACGAGTGAAAGGAACTGAGCATTTGAGAGAGAGAGACAGACAGACAGACAGACAGACAGACAGACAAATGAACACACACACACACACACACACACATACACACACAAACAAACAAACAAACAAACAAACAAACACACACACACACACACATACGCGCGCGCACACACACACACACACACACACACACACACACACACACACACACACACACGCACATACAGAGACAGACACAGACAGACAGACAGACTGAGGGAGAGAGAGAGAGAGAAAGACAGAGACTGGAAGAGATACAGACAGAGACAGACTGATAGACAGACAGACAGAATGTGCGTGCGTGTGTGTGTGTGTGTGTGTGTGTGTGTGTGTGTGTGTGTGTGTGTGTGTGTGTGTGTGTGTGAAATAGGCATAATTTAGATACTAACATTTCAAACATGGGAGCAACAGGTTCGTACATATTAGCTTAATATAGTTCATGTGAGTGTGTAACGAAGGCTGGTGGTGCATGCACGCTTTTCCCGTATACAGTGTGATCATGTGTAAGAAAGTAAGTACAATGATGAGCGTGTCACTTTTCTTAAACTTCTATTCAGTATCCCGTCACACCATGTCTCAACTTACAACAAAAGAGCAAATAAAGTGTCTTTAGATTTATAACCATAATAACAACAATAAATTTGGTTCTTTCCTGTCATCATGACTATCTTCCTTTGCAGTTTTTGAAAGGTCTTTTCGTAAACCATTCTGGATGTCAACGAAACAGATCGCTCGAACAAAAACACGACAACACGGACAATACCATGAATTTACAACCATAACTAGCTTTACAGAACACGAGGCGTCCAATCCAGTCAGTCAATTCATCACATCAGAATCCACATTACTACACGAGGGACACCTGGGATAGTGCAGATCTTCGCCAAGGTCAAATGGATCCTGTCACCGCCCTTCGCTCCAGATCCGCACAGTGGATCAGCACCCAAATTTCACTCATTCGTTCTGAGCCACATTCTGTCTTCTCACTAAGTGACGTTAAAATCGTGTTGATTGTTATTTCGCAGTCTTGTCGACAAACAAACCAAGACTATCGAAGGTGAACAACATTACTTCCTTAGTGGAGTTTACCTAACTATCGTGGTCAAAAACTGACAATGTCCTAGTTTAGAGGCCCCCTTCTGTGTCGAATTCGTTGATTCGCGCTCCCGCTTTGTGTCGACCGCATTGACTGGCGCTCTCGCGAAGAGAACAGCCATCGCTGAGTGCTAATGGATGAGACGCAGACAACGGGGTGGGGGATAGGGGTCTTCTAAGCTAGGACTTTGCCCAAAAACTTACCCCATCGCTGATGTCATGTGGTGACTGTAGGCATGTAGAGGCAGTCCACTCGCGGAGACTGCGAAAAAAATGTCCAACTGGATGATACACAAACCCAGACTGAAGGATTAATGAAAGAAAACACAAAAACTGTGCACATCCAGTAAACAGACTGAATGACAGGTAAAAAGCACTTTAAAATTACTCCCCGTTTATCGTCAACGTTTCCACAGCGAACTGAAATGCTAGGAGTTCTGCTCCCAATCTGGCAACCGAAAGCAGACGACAACTGGGAATTGTGGGATGTCACCGGCGCTGGCACGTGCGTTCCTCACGCGACAGTTGCCGGGGTGTGCAGCTATCGAATCCTGCTGCCATCAACTGTTGAGCCAGGCGTTGGCTTACCCCTTCCTCCCTCTTCTCCGCTCTCTCTCTCTCTCTCTCTCTCTCTCTTCCAATAATGTTCGCCAATCTGTAAAGGAAGAAGTCCGCCTTCGGTGCTAGGCATTGAAAAGCGGAAATGAAAAAAAACGTTTTCCCCAGTTTCACGAAGCAGTTAATGGCCGGTTGTTGCCCTGTTTACAGCAATGTGGGGCTCTTGTCCAATCATGAAAATTAATTGTTTTTGGTCGAAGTTCCAATCATTTCTCGATTTGTGTTTTCCTGTCCACTTGGTTTTTTTTTTCCCCTGGTCATCTTTGTCTCCTACCAGTTCCATCAGTTTCCGTAATTTCTGTCTGCCTGTGTTTTTCTTTCACTTCTCCCCTTCTTTCTTTCTCTCTTCCTGTCTTTCTATATTCGTCCCTCCTCCCTTGCTTGCATGCTTTCTTTTCTTTCTAATTCATTCCTGACTCCTGTCAATCTTTCTTGTAAACCCTTCTTTCACTATGGTTTGTTTCCTTGTTTTTTTGTATGTTTGGTCAAGGAACCAGACGTTATAAACTTCAAATCGTCACCACTTGATTGACTGATCAATTGATTGATTGACTGATTGATTGATTGATTGATAGTGGATGGATGGATGAATTGATGGATGGATTCGATTGGATTATTTGATCACTATTTTTTTTAAGGAAAAAAGAAAACATTCACCAAAAGAGAGAAGGGGCGGACTAAAACAAAGAGCAGCTGAAGTAAGATAAAAAGGAAAGTTCCTATCAAAGTCTGAATCGGAAAAGTTTAATGGGAATGTCGTTGGGCCGACGTGGTAGTAACCGGTCTCTCTCGAGAAAGAGACTCTCCCTCACACTGCGCCCTCAGCTGTGCACAATCAGTGTTCACAGAACGTATACATAGACACCCCGGGCCGCCGAAGTGACTCAGCAGCACTGCAGCGTCTCCTCTCGTAGGTGATACCAAGGCGGCTTGAAATCGGTAGCTCCCTGCAGACTTGCTGGTCTTCAGCCTGCAACAGAAGGAACCTGGATGTGGTTGTGTCTCTGACAACCAAAGTGAGCGGCATTGGAGATGATGCTAGTGAGAGGACACGGAAGATGAGACCCTCCACCCCACCTTACCTCTCCCGCCCCTCCTGTGGCACCCCATACCAACCCACCATCCCCGCATCCCCCCCCCCCCCTACTTCGCAAAGGAAGGACGTCTGTGGGTGTGCGTGCGTGCGTGCGTGCGTGCGTGCGCGCGCGGGCATGTGTGTGTGTGTGTGTGTGTGTGTGTGTGTGTGTGTAAAGAAGGCGTCAAAATATGTTGTCTTACGCATCAACACCCTCCGCCTCCCCCCCCCTCCCCCCCGCCGGGATATTCACTCCCTTCTTTTTCCCTCCCCCCCCCCCACCCCTTCTACACACCCCGCCCCTCCACGCCTCTCATCCTCCCTCCCCACCCTTTTTTTCTTCTTTTTTTTTTTTTCTCTTGTTCCCTGTTCTCTCTCTTTTTTTTTTTTAAATGGGGGGGGGGGGGGGGGGGGGGTCATTTTCAGCTTAGAGGAGGAATGTGGTTACGGCAGCCCCTCTAGCTCCAGTCTCAGAGAATTAGCATCAGACACTCCATGGCATTTACCTGACTTGGAGCGAACTTTACGTCGTAGATGTGGGAGGACAGTTGGAGAGGAGAGGGAGGGGGGAGGGAAGAAGTGAGCGGCAGGAAGCATGCACGGGGTTGTGTGTGTGTGTGTGTGTGTGTGTGTGTGTGTGTGTGTGTGTGTGTGTGTGTGTGTGTGTGTGAGTGTATGCCTGTGTTTGCATTTGTCTGTATGTGTATGTGCGTGTCTGTAAGTGCGTGTGAGTGTGTGTATGTACGAGCGCGCGCGCGTGTGTGTGTGTTTGTGTGTGTGCGTGCGTGCGTGTGTGTGTGTGTGTGTGTGTGTGTGTGTGTGTGTGTGTGTGTGTGTGTGTGTGTCTCTCTCTCTCTCTCCTCTCTCTCTCTCTCTCTCTCTCTTCTCTCTCTCTGCCAGAGGGACGAGACGGGAAAAACAGGGCAGTAGAAGACTCGCATCATCTCTATTCCTGTCTCCCCTCCTCCCTCCCCCTCCCCTGCCAGATCCTCCCACCCCAACCCTCACTCCACCAAAAAAAAAAAAAAAAAAAGAAAGAAAGAAAGAAGGAAGAAAGTGGCGATGTCTGGACTTTCTGGTCTCTGGTACAGCTGTCTGTTTCCTTCTTTCTCCG